>CAWUFW010000291.1:2670000-2682500 GCA_963921515.1 Calotriton arnoldi
AGCGAATCTGACCATCAGAGGTGTGTGACACCTTTTAAACCCCGCTCGACGTTTAACCCGATTACCCTCAGGGACTCGATCGATATATTCAATGAACAGGTCACGACCAACATCAAAAAACTTAACTATGCCGTGAATGCCAAAACAAAAGCCAGGACCAATAAACGAGAGCTGCAATACCACCAATTAATGAGTAAGCTAAGAGAGAACAGAGACATAATCATTCGGAATTTGGACAAAGGGGGAAATCTTGTACTTTGGAATAAAAAGGACTACATTGAGGAAGCTATGACAGCTAAGGGAGAGGGAATTCTACCATCGCTGCGACCACCTAACCCTAAAAAGCATGTATAACAGCTATGGAATGAAGCTTGTAGCATGGAAAAATGCAGGACTTTTGACAACAGATGAATATAAATTCATGAGAAATGACAACCCCGTGATTTCTATAATGTATTTCATACCCAAAGTTCACAAAAATCCCCTCAAGCCCCCAGGCAGGCCAATTACATCAGCCCGCAACAGCCTTTTAGAGAAAACCTCACAATACGTGGACTTTTTTCTTCAAAGCCTTGTGAAAGGGCTGCCCTCATACATCAGGGATACTGGGGACTTTCTTTCCAAAACCCAAAACATTGAATGGCAAGAAGACTACCTGCTCATTACATTGGATGTTACATCTTTGTATACATCTATCAAGCACCAGGATGGGCTAAGGGCATTAAGACACTACCTTGCACACAGAGGGCCAGACTTTGAACAACATAGTGCTATGTTGGTTGACATGGTGGAATTCTGTCTCAACAACAATGTTTTTATATTTGCAAACTCTCTATATCAACAACAACGTGGAGTGGCTATGGGGGCCAGCTTCTCCCCCAGCTATGCTTGTATTCACATGGGATGGTGGGAGGAGCTGGTCCTCCATAAAGAGCACAAGACATGTATGACCAACAACGTCAAAATATGGTATAGATATATTGATGATTTATTTGTGGTTTGGAAAGGTGCAAAAAATGATGCTGAGACATTTGTACAAAACCTGAATGTCAATAACTTGAATTTACAGTTTACTGCTTCTATCAGTTCTGAAACAGTGAATTTTTTGGATGTGCAGATTTACATAAAAAATGGACAGGTACATACCACACTGCATAGAAAACCCACTGCAGGTAACTCGGTGCTACATGCTAGTAGTGCCCACCCAAAACACTTAATTCAAAGCATACCGTTTGGGGAGATGCTGCGGTTGAAACGTATATGTAGCAGCGAAGAGGATCTGAGGCAGGCACAAATGGCCAGTAGAAATAGATTCCTGGCACGGGGATATTCCCCAAGATGCATTGATACCGCAATCTGGAAAAGTAATGAGACCAGCAGGGAAAGCCTCCTTAGAAACCAAACCACGCCCGACCGAGCCGACAGAAGCAAAGATGAGACATTCAGGTTCATCTTTGGATATAGTAAGCAGGGTAAAACCATCAAAAACATTATAGATAGAAATTGGCCCATAATCTTGGGAGATCCTGTGATTGGACAGCTCCTACCTAGGAAAGCTGCAATAACATACAGCAGGGCACCGTCCATGAGGGACACCTTGGTGCGCAATGATCTAGAGGGTCCAACTAAAGGAACATGGTTAAGTCAGCGCATGGGTTTTTACAAATGCAAATCTTGCAAGGCATGCCAACATGGCATCAATGCAACTACGTATAAGACCCCCTTCAATCCAAGTAAAGTTCCAATCACCAAGGCCCTGTCATGCAAAATGAATTATGTGATATATGTGCTGGAGTGCCCTTGTGGTCTCAGATATGTTGGCAGTACAATACTGCAGGGGCACAAGAGGGTACTCCAGCACATAAGTGCCATTAGGAATCATGACCAGATGTGTCCGGTGGCCCGACATTTTGGGGACAAACACAATGCTGACCCAACATTCCTGAAATACTTCTTAATAGATAGTGTCCCGAGCAAGAAGAGGGGAGGAGACCGAGTAAAAGCCCTGCGACAATTAGAAACGAGGTATATCCTAAACCTCGATACCAAACACCCGGGGGGCTTGAACCAAACGGAGGATTTATATACCTGCCTCTAGAACACAACCGTAGAGTATATTGGGGTGCAGGATTCGGGAAACCATAGTCAAGATAATACTGAGCTGCTAGTCGTTTTAGAACATTTTAGATTAAACACTAGGTTTTAGAACTTTTCACCGCCTTTTTTAACTTTTACACACGGTTTTTAGTTTGCATATTAAGGGTTACACGTTGTTTTTTAACATTGCACTCAGCACTTTACACAATCCATATTTGCACTAATAGGACAACTCCAGTCGATCTGTTTACACAATAGACGTTTACATCTTCTCAGTACTGTAAGAGCACTAGCACTTTGACAAACTGTTAAAAACAGTTGATAATTGGTATTTAAACCTGGATGTCAGAAATCAACGTGTAAAAGCGAGGTTGTAATCTTATTCAACATTATGAGATTTAATAACAGCTTTTTAAAGTGTTACAGTATGATTTAAAAATGCTTTTTAGATATTTAAAAGGGATGTTTTTATGGTTTTAAATGTATATTTAACCAAGCGTTTTATGCAACCATAAATTAGATTCCAGTTGATTAAAAAGCATTTTGTCTATGTCTATAAGATTGACGAATGAAAATTAGTGCACATGTCACTTTAAAAAGCAAAAAATCTGTATTTAAATGAACCACCCACCGTGTAGCGCGTCATGTGATCAAGATCCCTTTGGGATCGAAACGCGTCATGCTGGAGTTGTGTCTTACACGAGCTGAATAAAATCTGAAGCTGCACGAAATTGTGGTCCGTACTCCATTTGTGCGCAGAGGAGAAGAGGCTGCGAGAAGGAGTTTGCTGTATGTATATATATATACATATACACATACACACATACATATATATACACACACATACATATATACTTATATATACACACACATATATACATATACACATACATACACACATACACACATACATATACATATATACACATACATATATACACACACATATACATATATATACACACACACATATATATATATATATACACACACACATATATATATATATATACACACAAATATATATATATATATATATACACACAAATATATATATATATATATATATATACACACACATATATATATATATACACACATATATATATATATACACACATATATATATATACACACATATATATATATATACACACATATATATATATATATATATACACACATATATATATATATACACACATATATATATATATATATATATATATACACACAAATATATATATATATATATATATACACACAAATATATATATATATATATATATATATACACACATATATATATATATATATATATACACACATATATATATATATATACACATATATATATATACACACATATATATATATATACACACACATATATATATATACACACACATATATATATATACACACACATATATATATATATATATATACACACACATATATATATATATACACACACACATATATATATATATATACACACCTATATATATATATATATACACACATATATATATACACACATATATATACACACATATATACACACACATATATACACACACATATATATATATATATATATATACACACACACATATATTTATATATATATACACACATACACATAAATATATATATCCAACTTTCTCGCTGCTCCTTCCGAACCGCTTGAACCCATGGAAGGTGGCGCATACGTCAGCGGAGCGTGCTGACAAATTATGTCAAATAAATCCAAAGTAAATGCGCTCTCAGGAAATACAACCACACAATCCGATACGGTGTAAAGCCAAGTTTTAATCACTACGCGTTTCGACTGCGTCCGCAGCCTTGCTCACGTGAATAAAGTGCAACAAAATAAAAAAGTGTTAAATAGCATCAGAATGGCAGTCATAGAAATGGAAAGAGGACATTTCAAATACGAAGCCAAAGGTGGCGGCCATCGCACAGTGGTAAAGTACAATCAAATTTCTAATGTAGTAAACAAAGAAAGAAAATTCTAATGGGCAAATAAATATTGCACATCATACAGTGAAAATAATTTATAAATAAACGTCGTAGACAGTACTTGTTACATTGCATATATCGGAATCAGTACGATCTGATGAAATGCAGCTTGGAAACATATGAGAGACCCTGCATGGAATTTGCCTTTGCCCAAATTGACATTTATACATAGAAAATCTAACCCAATGATTCGCACAGTGCTTTATCAAAGCTGGGAGTAATCATATCCCACTATTGACCATAATCACAGGGCTCTCAACAAAGATCTGCACCTATGAGGTCTCAGTAAATAAATTGCTAAGTGCCCTATTGCTATTATTGATCCTCAAACAGTGCCTGATCTAGGGCTACCACGTAAGGTCTGCACTGACAGAATCAAACCGAATAGGTAACAAAGTGCCCTATTTTCCAGAATGACAAAACTGTGTGCATATAAAATCCAATGCTCGTGCCACTAAACATCAAGTATAAATGAAATTCATACTACAAGTTGTCAACACAATGCAAATCTGTCCACTTTACCACCGGCAGGCAACTGTCCTCCCCGAAATTACAAACTGATGCTGATGTGTCGATACCATGTTGTCCCAAGTGATAACGAAGAGAAGGTTAGGTGACCCATGTGGAAATGAGCCCCTTCCTTCCCTCCTGCAAAGAAACAAAGAAAACAAAGAACAGTGAATATTAAAAATACCAGGGCACCATAGTGCCAGAATAACAATAAAATCATTCATTTCTAATGCTTTGATACATGGGGGATCCTAAGCTGTGACGGCAAGAGATACCTCATGAATAATTCAGCAGAAAACAAGATATCCAAAATATATCAAACTCAGTAGCTGGAATTCCAGCCTAGCTATAATCAGAATATACACAGATAGCCCTACATCAAATTCTACAATAGACGTATGTTCACACAGATTATTGTCTTTTGAGATGAATTGCAAGTTCTTCATCCTGGTTGAGCCCCCCCGGAGTCCTAGTTTGTAGATCCACAATATATCTAGACTCCCTCTGTCTGAGCCTGAGTACTCTGTCCCCACCTCTATATCCTGGCTGGATCTGCTCTATGATGAAGTACTTCATGAGAGAGGAATCTGAAAAAAATGTTTCCTCGAAGTGACGTGCTACTGGGTATTTGGGATCCCTGTTGGTGATTGCACGCTTATGTTCTAGAATCCTCTTTTTCGCCATAAGTGTGGTACTTCCAATGTAGTGCAGTTTACATGGACATTCTATGGCATAGACAACAAAGGTAGTGCTACAGGTGAGGAACTGGGTGATAGTTTTTGTATGCTTATTCAGCACAAATTCCTTGCGGAAATTACTGTTGATACACGCTTTGCAGTGCCCGCATGGAAAAAACCCTTGAAGGTTATGTGTCCCCACTTCCTGTTGTACCGTGATGTCACTATGGACTAACATGTCCCTAATGTTCCTGCCCCGTCTATAGGTGATGTTGGGTCTAGCTGGAATACTACCCCCTATGCTACCCTCACATCTGAGTGTGTTCCAATTCTGGGCTAAAATGCGCCTAATGCTTTCAGAATCGGTGTTGTAGGTCAAAATGACCCTAGTGGCATCTTCATTAGATTCCCGGTCTGTAGACTCTCTCTCTGCAAGAGAGTGGATTCTACTCACACCATTAGCTCTATTAATTGCTTTCTTCAAAACCCATGTAGGGTAGCCTCTGATCCTGAATCGCTCAATCATATTATTACTCTCTAGAATGTAAGCTTCCTCACTGTTACAGTTTCTTTTTGCCCTCAGTAGTTCACCATATGGAATACTCCACTTCAAGGAATCAGGGTGACTACTGAGGGCACGAAGGATACTGTTGCCTGCCGTACTTTTCCGAAACAGAGAGGTATGTATGGTATTGTCCTTGATTTCTAAACATACATCCAGGTATACTGCACTTGTACTGCTGACATTACTAGAGAGTACAATATTGCGGTTATTCTTATTGAGATCTGCCACAAATACAACCGCTTCCGTTTCCAAGCCCTTCCAGACAATGAACAGGTCATCAATGTATCTGTACCATATCTTGACCCTGTCCAGGTTATGTATGTAATGAGTACCATTGAAAATCTCTTCCTCCCAGAGGCCCATAAACAGATTCGCAAAACTGGGCGCGAAGCATGAACCCATCGCAGTCCCGGTCATTTGTTTATAAGGGACCCCATCAAAGAGGAAGATGTTGTTAGTCAAACAGTATTCTGTCATGTCCAAAATCATGCGACTATGTTCTAAGTATTTGGCCTGTCTTTTTTGAGGAAATGTGCACATGCTGCTATACCCTGTTGATGATCAATAATGGTATAGAGTGAGTGCACATCTAGTGTGATTAGAAGGAAATCTGGTTGCCATTCAATGTTTTCTACCTTACCCAGAAAATCTTTAGTGTCTCTAATATAACTGGGAAGTTCGGTAACATACTCTCTCAAAAAATGGTCAACATACTTGGATACATGCTCAGATGCACTGCCTATGGAAGAAACAATAGGACGACCTGGAGGTGTAACAGGGTCCTTATGTATTTTGGGCAAAAGGTATAAAACAGGCAGTATAGGATGGTCTTTTTTCAGATAGCAGAATTCTTCCCATTCCAGGATCCCCTTATCCTTCCAGTTAGTCAGGCTGTCCCATATGGAGATGATGCTTTTGTTGTACATCTCCCTGGTAATAGGTATGTAAGAAGAGGTGTCACTGAGTTGCCTCAACGCTTCCTTAACATATTGTTCTCTGTCCAGGACCACCACATTGCCCCCCTTGTCAGCTGGGCGTATGACAATGTCCTTGTCCTCAGACAGGGTTTTAAGAATCTGCCGTTGTTTGAAAGTAAGATTATTGTTATATTTATTTTTATTAGACGACTTGTGTCGAAAGTCCGTCAGGGCCTTAGTGACAGCCTCATGAAATGTGTCTATGTTATCATGGGGCAGCGTAGGCAAAAACGTGGAGCAGGGTCTAAAATCAGTACATGCTGGTGTGTCACCCCTGATCCCCAACTCCTCTAAGACCTGTGTCTCTTCAATGTTAGAGGCCCCACAACCCATGTCCTGTTGTAACTCTAGTATGGTTGTGAGAATTTCCATGTCACCTATACACAATTCAGTGGTGGGGATATCCTCCCCAGCTGTATTCCCTCTAGGTCTATGCTGTCTCAGCGTATGCCACTTTCTTAGTTTCAACTTTCTTACATATTTAAAAAGGTCAATCCTGGTATCAACATAATTAAAAGAGGAAGTGGGACAAAGACAACCCCAAACACAATGTACGTTTTTCAATGTCATTGAGTTTTCTTTTGGATAAGTTAATGATAGTATTATTCACCATAATGTCATCCATTATTTGGTTTTTTTGGAGCGTGTTTTGGTATTTCCCATGCGGCCCTTTCCTCTGCCTCTTCTGCCATTGCTGTCGGACTCGTTTTAGTCTGTTCTTCCTTCTCCTCGTCCTCTGCCTCGTCCTCTCCCTCTTTGTGCCCTCGTCCTCGGGGCTGGGGTGTCTTGTAATAAAGTCCGTCCTTTGCGTAATGTCCGGTATTCGTCTAAAAAAGTAACTGGGTGCCCCACTCAACCTCTCCTGAGGTATTGCCCTTTGAAATATCAGACTCGCTCTCACTGGCTGTAGATACCTCTGAGGTTACACTCTCAGTGACTATTGTTGATGTTTCTTCATATAGAGTGTTATCTTTGTAAAGATGATCGTATTTTCTACTGAAGGTGAGTATCCTTCCACTCTCGTAGTCTCCGTAATCTCTATTAAGTTTTCTTTGCTTATGGGCTTTTATGTCCTCTTCATGTTTGTTGAGGCGTTCCTTCATTGCTGTCAAGTTTTTATTGAGATTACCCTCATCCATAATCACTTTCAATTCCTCTTGTATTTCCTTGATCTGAATGATCAGTATTTCTCGATCGCTCCAGGCGTATTTGATAAGTATCTCAAGCATCCGCCGTGAGCGAAGTGCGGAATTCAAAGACCATTCCTCAAGCATCTTAGGGTTTGGTGTTTCATACGAGGGCGTGATGAAAATTCTCAATCCTCGAGGGGCCATCTCTTGGTCAACATAATTCTGTAACGAGGTTGCCTCCCACCACTTGGATATTTCTGCTCTCCTGAGTTTTTCTAATTATTTCAGTTTGCCTTCTGCAGGTGGTGTAGTTGTTTTCTTAATTTCCCCCACCGTTTTCAATCCAGGTTTCCTAATGAATAAAGTAAGAGCCGCCGCTCTCCTTTCAGCCTCCTCCTCCATGTTGCACTAACTTGGTTAACAGATGGAAGATAGTATCAGGATTGTGTGGGTCTTCCCCCTCGACAATGCAAGGTTCCTTCTGCCGCTATGCGCAAATAATGTCACCATGAAGAAAACAACAGCACTGATATAGTCCGCATGCATAAAGACAGCTTGCGATCAAATTCCCAAAGTAGGGACCATCCAAGGCATAGACCAGCAGAGACCCACCGCCGCTGCCCCGATTGATCGCTAGCTGTCTTATGCATGCGGACGATATCAGTGCTGTTGTTTTCTTCATGGTGACATTATTTGCGCATAGCGGCAGAAGGAACCTTGCATTGTCGAGGGGGAAGACACACACAATCCTGATACTATCTTCCATCTGTTAACCAAGTTAGTGCAACATGGAGGAGGAGGCTGAAAGGAGAGCGGCGGCTCTTACTTTATTCATTAGGAAACCTGGATTGAAAACGGTGGGGGAAATTAAGAAAACAACTACACCACCTGCAGAAGACAAACTGAAATAATTAGAAAAACTCAGGAGAGCAGAAATATCCAAGTGGTGGAGGCAACCTCGTTACAGAATTATGTTGACCAAGAGATGGCCCTCGAGGATTGAGAATTTTCATCACGCTCGTATGAAACACCAAACCCTAAGATGCTTGAGGAATGGTCTTTGAATTCCGCACTTAGCTCACGGCGGATGCTTGAGATACTTATCAAATACGCCTGGAGCGATCGAGAAATACTGATCATTCAGATCAAGGAAATACAAGAGGAATTGAAAGTGATTATGGATGAGGGTAATCTCAATAAAAACTTGACAGCAATGAAGGAACGCCTCAACAAACATGAAGAGGACATAAAAGCCTGTAAGCAAAGAAAACTTAATAGAGATTACGGAGACTACGAGAGTGGAAGGATACTCACCTTCAGTAGAAAATACGATCATCTTTACAAAGATAACACTCTATATGAAGAAATATCAACAATAGTCACTGAGAGTGTAACCTCAGAGGTATCTACAGCCAGTGAGAGCGAGTCTGATATTTCAAAGGGCATACCTCAGGAGAGGAGAGAGTGGGGTGCCCAGTTACTTTTAGACGAATACCGGACATTACGCAAAGGACGGACTTTATTACAAGACACCAGCCCCGAGGACGAGGCACAAAGAGGAGAGGACGAGGCAGAGGACGAGGAGAAGGAAGAACAGACTAAAGCGAGTCCGACAGCAATGGCAGAAGAGGCAGAGGAAAGGGCCGCATGGGAAATACCAAAACACGCTCCAAAAACCAAATAATGGATGACATTATGAGTGAATAATACTATCATTAACTTATCCAAAAGAAAACTCAATGACATTGAAAAACGTACATTGTGTTTGGGGTTGTCTTTTTGTCCCACTTCTTCTTTAATTATGTTGATACCAGGATTGACCTTTTTAAATATGTAAGAAAGTTGAAACTAAGAAAGTGGCATACGCTGAGACAGCATAGACCTAGAGGGAATACAGCTGGGGAGGTTATCCCCACCACTGAATTGTGTATAGGTGACATGGAAATTCTCACAACCATACTAGAGTTACAACAGGACATGGGTTGTGGGCCTAACATTGAAGAGACACAGGTCTTAGAGGAGTTGGGGATCAGGTGCACACCAGCATGTACTGATTTTAGACCCTGCTCCACTTTTTGCCTACGCTGTCCCATGATAACATAGACACATTTCATGAGGCTGTCACTAAGGCCCTGACGGACTTCGACACTAAGTCGATCTAATAAAATAAATATAACAATAATCTTACTTTCAAACAACGGCAGATTCTTAAAACCCTGTCTGAGGACAAGGACATTGTCATACGCCCAGCTGACAAAGGGGCAATGTGGTGGTCCTGGACAGAGAACAATATGTTAAGGAAGCGTTGAGGCAACTCAGTGACACCTCTTCTTACATACCTATTACCAGGAGATGTACAACAAAAGCATCATCTCCATATGGGACAGCCTGACTAACTGGAAGGATAAAGGGGATCCTGGAATGGGAAGAATTCTGCTATCTGAAAAAGACCATCCTATACTGCCTGTTTTATACCTTTTGCCCAAAATACATAAGGACCTCTATTCACCTCCAGGTCGTCCTATTGTTTCTTCCATAGGCAGTGCATCTGAGCATGTATCCAAGTATGTTGACCATTTTTGAGAAGTATGTTACCGAACTTCCCAGTTATATTAGAGACACTAAAGATTTTCTGGGTAAGGTAGAAAACATTGAATGGCAACCAGATTTCCTTCTAATCACACTAGATGTGCACTCACTCTATACCATTATTGATCATCAACGGAGTATAGCAGCATGTGCACATTTCCTCAAAAGACAGGCCAAATACTGGAACATAGTCAGCATGATTTTGGACATGACAGAATACTGTTTGACTAACAACATCTTCCTCTTTGATGGGGTCCCTTATAAACAAATGGCCGGGACTCGATGGGTTCATGCTTGCCAGTTCTGCGAATCTGTTTATGGGCCTCTGGAGGAAGAGATTTTCAATGAGTACTCATTACATACATAACCTGGACAGGGTCAAGATATGGTACAGATACATTGATGACCTGTTCATTGTCTGGAAGGGCTTGAAGCGGAGGCGGCTGTATTTGTGGCAGATCTCAATAAGAATAACCGCAATATTGTACTCTCTAGTAATGTCAGCAGTACAAGTGCAGTATACCTGGATGTATGTTTAGAAATCAAGGACAATACCATACACACCTCTCTGTTTCGAAAAGTACGGCAGGCAACAGTAGTCGCCGTGCCCTCAGTAGTCACCCTGATTCCTTGAAGTGGAGTATTCCATATGGTGAACTACTGAGGGCAAAAAAACTGTAACAGTGAGGAAGCTACATTCTAGAGAGTAATAATATGATTGAGAGATTCAGGATCAGAGGCTACCCTACATGGGTTTTGAAGAAAGCAATTAATAGAGCTAATGGTGTGAGTAGAATCCACTCTCTTGCAGAGAGAGTCTACAGACAGGAATCTAATGAAGATGCCACTAGGATCATTTTGACCTACAACACCGATTCTGAAAGCATTAGGCGCATTTTAGCCCAGAATTGGAACACACTCAGATGTGAGGGTAGCATAGAGGGTAGTATTCCAGCTAGACCCAACATCACCTATAGGCGGGGCAGGAACATTAGGGACATGTTAGTCCATAGTGACATCACGGTACAGCAGGAAGTGGGGACACATAACCTTCAAGGGTTTTTTCCATGCGGGCACTGCAAAGCGTGTATCAACAGTAATTTCAGCAGGAATTTGTGCTGAATAAGCATACAAAAACTATCACCCAGTTCCTCACCTGTAGCACTACCTTTGTTGTCTATGCCATAGAATGTCCATGTAAACTGCACTACATTGGAAGTACCACACTTATGGCGAAAAGAGGATTCTAGAACATAACCTGTCAATCACCAGCAAGGATCCCAAATACCCAGTAGCACGTCATTCGAGGAAAAAACATTTTTCAGATTCCTCTCTCATGAAATACTTCATCATAGAGCAGATCCAGCAGGATATAGAGGTGGGGACAGAGTACTCAGGCTCAGACAGAGGGAGTCTAGATATATTGTGGATCTACAAACTAGGACTCGGAGGCTCAACCAGGATGAAGAACTTGCAATTCATCTCAAAAGACAATAATCTGTGTGAACATACGTCTATTGTAGAATTTGATGTAGGGCTATCTGTGTATATTCTGATTATAGAAGGCTGGAATTCCAGCTACTGAGTTTGATATATTTTGGATATCTTGTTTTCTGCTGAATTATTCATGAGGTATCTCTTGCCGTCACAGCTTAGGATCCCCATGTATCAAAGCATTAGAAATGAATGATTTTATTGTTATTCTGGCACTATGGTGCCCTGGTATTTTAATATTCACTGTTCTTTGTTTTCTTTTTTTCTTTGCAGGAGGAAGGAAGGGGCTCATTTCACATGGGTCACCTAACCTTCTCTTGCTTATCACTGGGACAACATGGTATCGACACATCAGCATCAGTTTGTAATTTCGGGGAGGACAGTTGCCTGCCGGTGGTAAAGTGGACAGATTTGCATTGTGTTGACAACTTGTAGT
>CAWUFW010000291.1:2695000-2942500 GCA_963921515.1 Calotriton arnoldi
AGTGCTACCTAGGTGCCTCATTCAGAGTTTCATGGTTTAAGTCTCTGTTGTCGCCTGTGGAACTTTCATCCCTCTCAGCTGACCTATCCTCAAAGGGTTTGTTTTGCGCATGGTATCATATTGGATGATCGCTTTGTGAATAGGGTGGAAGTAGATTTACGTTGGCCCACAACGGAGCTCAGGAGAAAAAAGTCTAGGTGCCCATCTTGCTAGTCCAAGCCCCGTAGTATATTATTCATGTTATTTTAGTAATGAGAAGTGAAACAAGGCGTTGAAAATGACGTTGTTTTCTACTTTTGAATGTTTTATTTGCAGTGGAGTGATCATATTTGCATAGCGCTATTGCCGTTCATATGACCTTGCGGCGCTCGAGAACCAAAAAATGGGAAATAGGTTATGAGGGAGGGGAGAAAAGTAATATGCTGCCTAAAAAAATAAATAAGTAACAACAGCCTGAAAAAAGCAAACACTCATAGGGAATGACAGATTAAGTAAAGCATGTGAAATGTAAGCAGGAACAACATGGTTACCTTAACACATTTGAACCTGGACACATTAGAATGCATGATGACATTATAGACCTTCTACCGGGCACACCCACAAACTGGATTATGGATAACATTTGAAGAATACCCAATTAAATGGTGCCAACTGTTCCGCCTGAGAATGAAAGCCTGGATAACTTTCCACAGCTGAACATTTCTGACAGCTGGTTATACAAAGATGCGTGATTGGTAGGCTCAACCCAGTGATAACATTTTCCCCATTTTTGCTCACAGACAGCACATCTAAAAACATTGTTTCCTACATCACTGTATAAACATTTGTAGGGGCCGGGGCGTGGCCAAGATGGCGGAATGAGCGGACGCGTATTCTGGTCCCTCCGCTCCAGGCCCGTCAAACCGCTGTAATTTCTCAGCGCCCCCGTACCTGGGGGTGGTGGACCCATCGCTCTGTGGCTCCCGGAACCTGTGGTCCCTCTGGCTACCTGGACCGAGCGGCTGGGCGAGTAGTGCGGAGGTCTGCGGGGAAGTGGGCGGCCCCGGAGTATAGCGGAGACGTGATGCCGGTGGCCGGAGAGCCGAGAGGGGCGGCAGAGCACGGCTGTACTGCAAAAGAAGGCCGTGCTGGACGCTCAGGCTGGAGGAGGCGAGAGCGGACGGGGGGGCACGGAAGTCCCTGGCGCCCCGGATAGTGAGAGATGATATCAGTGGCACATGAGGGCCTGCAGCCCGAGCTGGAGAGGCAGGAGGTGTCTGGCGGGCTGCGGTGCTCTCCTGGACCCTCTGACTTCTGACTGCAACGTCACCCGGCCAACAAAGACACACCTGGCCCCGGTCGACGGCCATAGGTCTGAACCCCCTGGGACCGCGGGAGCAGTCACATCACTGAGGCCAAGAGGTGGACACGCCCGGATGACCCTTCAGGCAACCAAGCAGACAGACTAGGCCACGATTGGGCCTAGTGGGCTGAGAGACAGCGAGGAGAGACATAAGCCGGGGCACATCCAGAATGCGAGTGGGCCCCCTGAAGCGGCGCGTGCCCAAGATACAGCGTTCATAGCCAGGGCACAATGGGCCAACAAGAAAAGAGGCCCTGAGCATCAGAGAGCGACGAAGGCAGGGGGAGCCCTCCCCTAAGAGAGACTGGGGAAGCCAGTATCCAGCTGCAGAGTTCACTAACGGGAGAGCAAGCCACAAAGTCCCCTACAGCAGCATCCTGAGTGCGACAGCCGAGTGAGGTACAGGGCGAGGTGGGGAGACGAGCTGATCAGCGCTGCGCAAATCTAGGCCCCCAAGGGGCGTACTGCTTGGCCTCCCCCCCTCGCAAAGACTAAGCATCGGGGACCCCGGAGATCACCACAGAGACGGCCAGCAGAGCGGCCAGAGCCCTGTGAACTACTTCACTTTGCCCAACGCGTGGATGCCTGTGACTCGGGAGAGGGGCCCCCTAAGTTGTGTTCTCCCCATTGAATGTCGCACATTGACGATTAAGATACTGCGCCCTCTTGGATGTGGGGGGCAGGCAGGATCCCCGCTAACACAGATCCTTTCCCGCTGTGGAAAAGACTTCCACGCCCGTTTGGCGCAGAGCCAAGGACACTTGCACAACAGACAGAGGTATGATGGCTCCCCGGGCTAAGAAGGACTGCTCCCTGAAGGACATGCTAACCAAGACTTCTGCCTCAGAGCACCCGAGCCTCTCGGCTGCTCCCCTGCCCTCTGAGAACGCGGACGGTGGAGATGCACTGATCACCCGATCCTACCTGGGGACCTTGTTCACGTTCCTCAGAGAAGACCTGCAGTCGATTAAGAAGGATTTGGCGCAGGACCTGCAGCGAGTCAGGAAGGAGATCTCAGACATTGGGGACAGAGTGGACGCCCTGGAGACTCGCAAGATCACCAGAGACGAGGAACTCGAGCAGCTCAGACAGTAACTAATCCGCCTCACCGATCAGCAGCTAGATCTCAAGGCCCATGCTGAAGACCTCGAAAATAGATCAAGACGCAACAAAATCAGGATCAGAAATGCCCGGTGTCCGCGGAGGCAGGATACGTGGAGGAGTATAAACATTTGCAGAATTTGGTAATGTAGCTCCGTTATTCTCTGGCCTCATGTGAGCAGAATGGGGCTTTTACCTCGATTTCGACTAAACGTTCTCACGCTATTCGTGTTCTATAATTTGCTTGACATTTAGTTTTTATATAAGTCTAAAAACTATCTAAAATAGTTGTATTGCATCAACTGAATGTTGATGTATTGCATCAACTGAATGTTCCTTCAACGACAGGGCAATGACGAACCAAACAGATGAGGTCTACAAACGTCATAAGCACATTTGCCACTGTGCAGAAAGTACTTTTCCATTCCAATCAAGGAAGCTCAAAAGGTGCGCGCTTACAGTGGAAATGTGCACTACATTTTCTAAAAGAAGGTCATTGAAAAGGTGGGTCTGAGGGATGTAGTTAATCACTGGGAAAGCTTCTTTTCTACAGCACATTACACTGGATAACCCCATACTACCGTTTATATCATACTAAATACAACTGTGTGGACTTGTTTCATTTTACTCCAAGGAGATTCGTGACATTTTTCTGACAAATATTTCAGCCGATTTTGCAACCCAGCGTTAACTTCTTGCTTCACCCTAGTCATGCAGTGACCTCCCAAAAGCCGCCTGAAACGTAAACCACCTGCCAATTTTTTTTTTTTTTAAACTGATTAAGTACCCTTAAGATCCCTGCAAAACCGAAATTTGATCTGGTCTTTTTCTCTGAGTTAGATGCAACTAATTCCCCGGGAACAGCCCTGCCAGTCCTGAATAAAAATCTTCATAATCTGGCACACCTACGTTTTCACAAATTATATTCTACGCAGAAAGATCAATCACGTTAAATGTCATGACAGAATTTCATTGAGCTAAAATGTAATGTTCGAAGTACTTCTTGTTTCTCAAAATTGAGATGCCTATTCCTCCCCTGTGGTACTAAAATGCATGAGTGCCATAGCAAAACAATCTCCATTTCATTTGTCCTTGCCAGTGTACTTGATGGGGCACGTGAAAGCACACTTATAACCGACTGCAGTCTTTCACTCTTAATTTTAAAGCTTATAAAAAAAGTACTCTCCGGCGAAACACAATATTGTAATACTTTACAAGTCATCGCCAGGAAAGGAATGGCTTTAAGAGAGTCTGTTTTGGCAAAATGCTAACAGGCAGCAAAGGCACGAGGCCGCCAAAGATAAAGCACGGCGGCGGTCATGCTGATTTTAATAAAACGAGAACAAACGAAACCTTCGGTGCCTTTCTGAACACTGTGTTTTGACTGAGGCTGCGATGCCCAGATGGGAGGAGGGGCCATCACGCACTGTAACAGGAGGAAGGGTAAACGAGGTGCGATGGGCAACAAAAAGATTCACTTAGTGAAATCGCCTGGGAGGCAACCAGGCACCCAAAGGAGGGACAATTACAGCAAATACACCAATAAAAAGGCAGCATTTCTGAATGGCACAACAAATAACGAATGGCAATAATGCGCGCGCCAGAAAGCCCACAGAGGAGAGATTGCAGACCGCGCATACGCTACCTATGCTTGACCTAAAAACAGAGCATACGGTTCTGTCCTGATATTGGTCCAAGCTGAATTGTTACAGATCAGATACATGTTTTATGTTTTTCTGAGTTGTATTTTCTGTATTTTCAATACTCAAGGATGTCCAATAGTCATTGATGGTTTGTTGTATGATGGTTATATTTTAGCTCAGGCTTCTCATAGGATGTTTTATGAGCTCAATTCCAATTGATTTGCGGACATTTCACCGAGGGTCAAAGACCAAAACACTATTGACATCGCTGTGATTGCAGTTTTTGTGGCCTTTCCTTTTCTCTCCCCACCCTGCCCAAGGGCATTTCACCAACTTCAACTGCAGCACTGTTTAGTTAGGCGCTGCGGTGCAGAAGGCGCAATGTCCGGTGGCAAAATCAACAAGGCACAAAGTATGCAAATTGCTCTTATTGGCTAATGTTTATCCATATTTTGTAAGAAGAATGAACAAATCAGAATATATATTTGCTTTCAGCCCATGTTTTAGTGTTTAACTGTGTCTATGAAGCATGTTGTCTTGAAACCGTTTTACCGTTTGGCAAAAATAACAAAAATTATTAGTGTTCTTCTCGATTTTATTTGGTTCTGTACAGTGCACCTACATAGACAGATTTGCACTCACCGAGTTTGAGCAGCCAGCCCTCCCGGTCGGGATTGAAGAACGTGTGAGTCAGATCATTACCATCATCTTCTGGAATTTTGAATGGCTCGTTCTTGATACTGTCATAGAGGTTCTGAAACAGAAATAAACATAAGTAAATTCACAGAGCAGGCCTCTAATGCTGGCTACATGGACTACTTTATTGCTGTTTTGAGGTGATTTACACATTTATTGATTTGTATTAAATGTGAATAATGGCAACTAGGGCATAAAAGCAGTCATTAGGAAGAGAATAAAAATATAACAAGGAGAAATAAAAATTCTTTGAGAGCAGGATCAAGACAGCAAACTAGGTGCTCAGTACCAGAAATATGCAAAAGGAACAAATGATGGACAGAATGGTGAACAATGCAAACATTAACCCCCCAGTCAAAAAGATCTGGGTTTAATCCATCAGGCTGGACTGTTCCAATGGGGAGCAGGGTCAAGGCTGATTTGCATATGGCTTGGTCCAAACTGGAATGGCGTGGTGAGCAAAATAACTATGGATTAAACCCGGCTCTGTGACTCGGGGTGAATGTTTGACAATGTTCAACATTCTGTCCATCATCTTTTTGTGTTGCATTTTCACCCTATGCCCAGACGTGGGTACCGTGCTCGCTACGCCATCGGTTTCAAGCTGGCCTAGCTGATGCCCCGAAACCAGTCCCAGGATGCTTGTTTTCCGGTCCAGGGAGGACCTGGCCTGGCAGTTTAGGCTGGACTGTTCCCATGGGGAACAGGGTCAAGGCTGATTTGCATATGGCTGGGTCCAAACTGGAATGGTGTGTCGAGCAAAATAACTATGGATTAAACCCAGATCTCTGACTGGGGGTGAATGATTGACAATGTTCAGCATTCCGTCCATCTTTTTGTGTTGCATTTTCACCCGAAGTGGGAAGGGTATGCCCAGACGAAGGTCTGTGCTTGCTACGCCACCGTTTTCATGCTAGCCTAGCTGATGAGGGGTGATGCCCCGAAACCGGTCCCAGGATGCTTGTTTTCCGGGTCCAGGGAGGACCTGGCCTGGCACGCAGTTTGGGCTGGACAGTTCCCATGAGGAACAGGGTCAAGGCTGATTTGCATATGGCTGGGTCCAAACTGAAATGGCATGGCGAGCAAAACAACGATGGATTAAACCCAGATCTGTGGCTCGGGGTGAATGTTTGACAATGTTCAACATTCTGTCCATCATCTTTTTGTGTTGCATTTTCACCCTATGCCCAGACGTGGGTACCGTGCTCGCTACGCCATCGGTTTCAAGCTGGCCTAGCTGATGCCCCGAAACCAGTCCCAGGATGCTTGTTTTCCGGTCCAGGGAGGACCTGGCCTGGCAGTTTAGGCTGGACTGTTCCCATGGGGAACAGGGTCAAGGCTGATTTGCATATGGCTGGGTCCAAACTGGAATGGTGTGTCGAGCAAAATACCTATGGATTAAACCCAGATCTCTGACTGGGGGTGAATGATTGACAATGTTCAGCATTCCGTCCATCATCTTTTTGTGTTGCATTTTCACCCGAAGTGGGAAGGGTATGCCCAGACGAAGGTCTGTGCTTGCTACGCCACCGTTTTCATGCTAGCCTAGCTGATGAGGGGTGATGCCCCGAAACCGGTCCCAGGATGCTTGTTTTCCGGGTCCAGGGAGGACCTGGCCTGGCACGCAGTTTGGGCTGGACAGTTCCCATGGGGAACAGGGTCAAGGCTGATTTGCATATGGCTGGGTCCAAACTGAAATGGCATGGCGAGCAAAACAACGATGGATTAAACCCAGATCTGTGGCTGGAGTGAATGTTTGACAATGCGCAACATTCCATCCATCATCTTTTTGTGTTGCAGTACCGGAAATATGCAGGACTATGAAGCCCAAAACCTAATAAACAAAACAACAACAAAAAATAAAAAATTCAGAATATGTGCCCTTGTTTCGATCCGTCATTCAGCTGTATATAGGAGACCATGTACTAGAATCTGACTCTGGGTCTGGAATGTTGGTAAAGTTTCAATTTTGTTTCCATGTAGGGAAATGACCTATTCCTTCACCAGTTAGTCTGACTGTACTTGTGGAGCCCAGAATGTGTTATAAGCTCCAGCTGCCAGGTCATAATTTGCTTCTGAATCTGAATGCCTTCCTGCACACACACTGAATCATATATATATTCTATCACTACTTTCTGTAATTCACACAAACTAGGGGTCTATACTACCTCTCCTACTTAGCCCTAGGTGACAAGTGACCTTACTCTATACTGTAGCAGAGAACCCACAATGACTAGTACAGAGAGAGACGGACAGAGGCACATGCACACAAAAAACACAGGACATTGCTGAATACAACAGTATCACAAATGTATTTCCTTGGAAAAAACATTTTCCAAATTTGTGCTCATCCTAGCAAGGGGTGTGATACAATATACAAATCCCTTTTTCAGTCTTCAAATGAGACTCCTTAAGAGGTGGCAGATATTTAACATCTACTGAAGGAGTTACAAGTTGTACTTTGGAGAAAAATTAAGAAGTCCAGATTTTAAGAAGCACCTACGACTAGAAGCCAATTTATTCAATACTGTATTCTGGTCAAGCCAAATGTTTCAAAGGATCCCTTAAAGTCAAATTACAAACCTTTTTCTGAGTTTTCTCAGGCACAATTTATGGTTAACTGGTCACTTTTTAATCAGCATGATCTGAAGGGGGCAGCGTAAAAGTGACTGAAAAGGCGTTCTTCCATACAAATTTCAATGTTGTGAGAGAATCATTAGATGTTTAAAGAACAAAAATTCAGCAGCAAGGAGGGGACAAATAAAGAAATAAATCATAAATAATCACTGGCAAAGCCAAGAGTAACAATACATAGAATAAAAGTGCGCGGCTGTGTTTTTACACGTGTTAACACATTCAAGAAACATCCATTGGCTTTGCAGAACCTATGGCAAGATAACTAGAACCGTCTTTAAGTGTGTTCGTAAGTGGTGTAAGTTTATGTAATGACAACAGTATTTTTGGGTTTGGCCCAGGGTTGAGAACAGTGGAGCAAAGTCTAAACATGTATCTTTTTACACAAAAATATGTCAAGGCCAATAAAGGTAGTGTACACCCGGCCTTTATGGACCTAACGTGCATTCAGTACTATCCAACGACCAAAACTGTGGGCTGTTATGGAAGAAATGGGAATAATTAAAGAAATTATCGATCTACTTGTTATGTTGTAATATGATGTACCCTTTGTTCTATGAGCGAGGCATGGAATGCTTGTTGCATTCTCTCACGTCGTTCCAGTCCGGAGTCAGTTACTGTTTGCTCCGCGGACTGGAAGCCGTGCTGCCTGGCCCTCACCTGTTCTTCTTCATTAAACTACAACCTTACTAATAACCTGGATTGCATCTTCATTACAATTGGCGACGATTGGTTACCTACGCGTGGAAGCCATCTTTAAACTTAATTGGAAGCAGAAGAAGGATTTCAGTTTTCTTCAATTCGACAAATGGGAAGAAAAAAGGAATAATTTTTTTTTTTACTTACCAACCCTCCGGATCGGAACCTTCACCTTCGTCCATCTTCAAGTTTCTGGGAGCCTGTAAGTGAGTAGTAGCGATTTGGCCCTCCGCATTTACCGTTGGTGCTTGCCTGCTGTGTCTTTCAAGCAGCGGCAACGTTCCAACATCAAGTTCTGTGACGCGCATACGTCAGACTCATCACCCTGATGTCATTGCGCTAGGTCACGCAACGTGACCTTTACGTGGCGGCCATCTTAGCGACACAACTCCATGGCAACAAAGAAATTTCACCGTTTCTGCCGGGAAGCTCATTTTTATGGGAGCAAGGCAGAAAACTGACGGATTTTCATCGGAGATATTTCTGAACAGGTGAGAAAGTCAGGGAGGCGGATATTTAGGGACTTAATATTTTAAATTTTTTTTTTTTTTTGGTCTACTTTTGCTGCATTTGCGAACGCTGGACCAGCATGTTAACACACTTACAATATAACTTTCCACTACATACCAATTGATACCTATATTTGGAGGATTAGTATCAAGACATATACTATAGTGGTCACTTTTATATATTTGGAGGATTATTATCTTGACATATACTATAGTGGTCACTTTTATATTTTAACAACTTTATGGAAGAAGGTGATCAAGTTCAAGAAGAAATGGCTCAACAAAATTTTACTATAAGCCCTCCTCATTCCTTTAGGTCATCAGGATCGCGTCCAACTATGGAGTGGTTAGAATGGAAAAATTATTTTGTAAATTACATTAATGCTGTAGATTGAAGCAGGTAAAATGAAAGCAGATCAAAAGAAAATAATTCTTTTACATTCTTTTGGTCCTGTAGGGATAAAAACTTATAATCGTATGCCCAAGATGACAGCAAATGCAGAGATAGATTAATTTGAGGCAGCTTTGAAAGACTTGGATAAATATTTTGCACCTAAGGTCTGCATGGGAGTGGTGCGTTACAAATTTTTTCAGAGGAAACAGAACAAAGGTGAACCTGTAGATTACTATATTGATGAGTTGAAGAGACTTGCTATTGACTGCAGGTTTGGCAACCTACACGATGAATTACTAAGAGATCAATTAGTCATGCATTGTGAGAATTCTACAATACAAGAACGCTTATGGGTAAATGGTGACTCGCCTTTAGAGGATATACTTTCTATTGTAAGGAAGGCTGAAATGTCTGGAAGGTGTGCCACACAACTCAAAGATTCTGACAAAGACACAGGAGCGGTTCTTAAAGTTCAGAGCACTAACCGAGGACAACAGCAACACAGCACGGGCAAAACTTTCAATCAAACACAAAGGAATCTATGGAGAGACAAAGAACCGGAAGACAGGCGATGTTATCGTTGTGGAAGTAAAGAACATTTAGCGTTCAGCAGGAATTGCCCCGCTGCAAAGAAAAGATGTATTTGTGGGTTGATAGGCCATTTTAGTAAAATGTGTAGGAGAAGGAAAAGCAATGTTAAATATGTATATGAGGATGAAGATCTTAATGACCCTGACGCTGACAAAGAAAGTAATGATTGGGAGTGTGTTAAAAGTGTCCAGGGTAACTTTGTGATTAACATCACAGATAATACAGTGAAGGATAAGCCCATATGTGATACATCCATTGGGGGAGTAATAGTTAAGGTATTCGCTGATTCAGGATCACCTTATACTATAATTGATAAAGAAATCTGGAAGGAAAAATTTATCAAAAAAATAGGCAAACAATTAATTGCTACAGATGTTAATCCTATGAGTTTCACGGGGGAGAGAATCAATATGTTGGGGTTCGGATGGTTGACATTTCTATTCAAGGGGAGATCTGCTAGAGGGAAATTATATGTAGCTGAATTTGGTCCTTCAGTTCTAGGTTGGATGGACCAAAAGAATTTGCACATTATCTTGGACCCCAACAGTGAAGAGAATGTACTCATCGTGGATGATTCTAGTAGACTACAAGATGATATAAGTAGGACATTTCCAAAGGTGTTTAGTAAGGATTTAGGATCACTTAAGGGTTTTGAACACACCATTGTGCTTAAAAAAAATGCTGTACCTAAGATACATAAGGTGAGGCCTATTCCCATACTCATAAGGGATGAAGTTGCAAAAGAGCTGGAAGGGTTGTTGGAAAGGAATGTAATTGAAGAGGTGGAAAGTTCAGAATGGATTTCTCCGGTGGTGGTGGCGCGCAAGGGGAATGGTAAAATCAGTCTATGCATTGATTTGCGCCACCTTAATAATAACATCGTTATCGATAGGTTTCCGCTGCCCAAGATCAATGAAATGGTGTCTTCCCTCAAAGGTACTAGTTGGTTTTCCACCATTGATTTGTCAGCAGCTTACCATCAGGTGGCGTTATCGCCTGAGTCAAGGAAGCTCACTGCGTTTATAACACCTTACGGTTGTTATGAATTTAAACGCATGCCTTTCGGCCTCGCATCTGCGGCTGCTGTTTTTCAGCGGTTAATGCAGAAATTGCTGGGGAAGATGAATGGTGTTAAATTTTTTCAAAATGACATTGTAGTAGCTGCCAAGTGCAAGGAGGAACACGATTGTAAGCTCAAAGAGGTTTTGAATGTGCTACAAAATGTTGGTTTAACTGTCGAAATCAGCAAATGCAAATTTGCTCAGAGGAGCGTATCATATCTAGGACATGTTATTTGTCAGGATGGTGTAAGACCCAAACCATCTCTAGTTAATACTATTGTTGACTCACCTGCTCCTACTAATAAGGAGGAGGTGAAATCGCTCTTAGGAATGGCTGAGTATTGCGCTAAGTTCATCCAAAATTTTGCAAGTAAAGTATTCAACATTCGTGCATTATTGAAGAAAAATACAAAATTTGAATGGACTTGCGAGTGTGATGCAGAGTTTAAATGTGTGAAGAATGACTTACAGAATGTAAATGCTCTGAGTAGTTTTGATCCCAATTTGGAGTGCATTTTAACAACAGACGCAAGTGACAAAGGTTTAGGGGCTGTATTGTCACAGAAGGGTACTGATGATCGTGAGAAGATAATTTTATTTGCTTCTAGGTCTTTATCCCCCACGGAAAGTAAATATCCCATCATTGAAAGAGAAGCCTTAGCTTGCGCTTGGGCTTTAGAGTATTTTCGTGTATTTGTGTGGGGGAAACCTGTTCTGATTCGCACTGATCATCGCCCTTTAATTAAGATTCTCACTACTGAGGGCAGTGTTACAGCTTCTGCTAGATTAGCAAGAATTTCTATGCGAATGAAAGAATTTGTTTACAGTTTCGTTTATGTGCCTGGCAGGGAAAACGCTGTTGTTGATTGTCTTTCCAGATTGCCAGTTCCTATGGAAGAATGCTTGGATGATCCTTGGGGTGATTTCAACATTGCATTTGTACAAGATGCTGGTGTACCAGCCATTGATAAAAATGAATGGATGGAGGAACAAAGTAAGGACATTAGATTACAACAAGTTTTGGAGTGTTTATGCAAAGGTTGGCCCAAGAAGGAAGGTGTTACTGATATTTTGAGACCTTTTTGGGAAGTTAGAATGGAATTGTCAGTGAATAAAGATGTAATTGTGAGAGGTGACCGAGTCATTCCTCCGGAGAATTTGAGGAACAAAGTTTTACTTTTATGCCATGAGGGTCATTTTGGTATTGTTAGAACAAAAATCATTGTTAAAGGTGCATTTTGGTGGCCTGGTATTGACAAGTCTGTGGAGAGATTCGTAAGAGACTGAGATTTGTTCATCTGCAGACAAATGCTTAAAAACTTTGAAACCTCCAATGAGTCAAGGTCTCATTCCTAATTTACCATGGGAAGTGATTGCTGTGGATATCTTTGGTCCTGTGGGAGAGTGAAAGGAGTATGGTTTGGTTGCCATCGATTTATTTTCCAAGTGGCCAACAGTAAAAATTGTTGAAAGAGTTGATACCGATGTTGTTTTAAAGTTCCTGAACAAATTGTTCATTATGGAAGGTTTACCGGCAAGCATTTTAAGTGATAATGGGGTGCAGTTTACATCCAAGAGAGCAAATGAGTATTTTGATAGAGTAGGCATCAAGCATAGAACTACTGCTCTTTATAATCCTAGTGGTAATGGCACTGTTGAGCGCTTTAATCGGGTAATTAAGGGTGTCATTCAAGCGGCCATGAACAAAAGGCATGATTTGAAACTTGAAGTGCATAAGGCAGTTTGGGCTTATAGGATCACCACCCATGATGCCACTGGATTGTCTCCTTTTGTTATCATGAGAGGTAGGAGACCCAGATGTAAATTTTCTCCTGCTTGGCTTAGTGATGGCACGCTGCAACAATGGTCTGTTACGGATGTCAGAGATAGACTTATTCAGGTACATGATAAGAGTAAATCCTATTATGATAAAACCCATGGGGTGAAAGAAGTACAACTCAAAATTGGTGATTTGGTTCGAGTGAAAAGTCCTGGTAAGATTTCTAAGGGTGAAAATCAGTTTGGTCTGCCACAAAAAGTTGTGGAGCTTTTATGCAATGCTGTGCGTTTGGATGATGGTAGAGTGTGGAACTTAAAGAGCATTGCTTTATGTTCAGGGAGGAATTTCAGTGTTTTACTTGAGGGTTTGAAGTGTTCTGATGGTGTTAAGGACACTGAATGGATGGAAGATTCTCTTGACCCAGGAGCTATGCGCACTGCCGCTCTTCCGGTCGTCAGCTTGGAAAAGGAGGTGGTGGAGAGCGCGGGCAGAAAGAGCGAACCTGCTGTGGAAGTGTCGTTGGAAACCACGGATGTTTTAGAAGGGATGACATCTGGAACGAGTGACATGATTCCTGACTCCACTGACGCCACTGAGTCGGCTGTGGTAGCAGATGGTGTCAGTGTTAGTGGTACCAGAAAGAGAGTGCTTCCTGGATGGCTCAAGGAGTTCGTTATGTGGTTATAGAGTATTTTAGTTATTCATTTTTGTATCTTTGTTTTTTTACATTTCTCCTTGTGTAAAAGGGGGGGATGTGTTATGTTGTAATATGATGTACCCTTTGTTCTATGAGCGAGGCATGGAATGCTTGTTGCATTCTCTCACGTCGTTCCAGTCCGGAGTCAGTTACTGTTTGCTCCGCGGACTGGAAGCCGTGCTGCCTGGCCCTCACCTGTTCTTCTTCATTAAACTAAAACCTTACTAATAACCTGGATTGCATCTTCATTACACTACTTTGCAGGTTTCATGCACATACCACAGCTAAGATTCGCTAAAGTAGGGAGGAATCTCTCATCTAAATTAGTTCTGTTGTGGTGGTCCGCCAAGGCTGTGCATTGGCCCCATTTCTTTTGTTATTATACTTTAATGGCCTTGAGGATTACTTGTGTTCTAGAGGTAAAGATATCCCCAGGGTAGGCTCGCAGAGGATGCGGTGCTAATAGCGAGAACAGCTAACAGGTTACAGACACTCTTAGATGTCTTTAGTATGTTTATGGCCGACTTAGGGTTAAGGGCAAATCTAACAAAGTCTTTTATAATGAAATGTGACCCCAGGCTTTCAAAACTGGGAAATGTAGTCTCACTGGGCAGAGGTTGACAAAGTCCGAAATTTTACCTACCTTTGGCATCCAATTTGATTCTGTTTTTAACTGGAAGTTTATATTAAATGCTAGAGCCCTACAGTTTCAAAAGTCTATTGAGGCCATTTTTCTATTTTTCAAAAGACTTGGTCATAAACCAGTAAAAGAACTAGTACATATTTTTAAAAGCAAATATATGTCTATTGGCACCTTTGGCACAGGAGTGTGGGGTTATACTAAAAGCGAGTGCCTGCAGAAAGTAGAAAATGTTTTTATAAGAAGGCTTCTGGCCATTCTACAATCAGCAACCATTAATTTTTGCCTATCAGTCATGGGACTCTGTTTTATCAAAGACCATATCAAACTTCAGGTTCTTTAACAACGGCATATAATATGGAGGAAACCGGAGGCGCACTTTTGCAGAGCCGTTTTGGCCGATTGCCTTGCCTTAGACAACACACTAGATATGCCATGGCTCTTATGTAAGGCAACGTTTTAATGGCCTAGGCTTACCAGAGCTTTTTTCGAATCCTGCTTACCCTTTTGATTTGACCCTTTATGTACTTAAAGAATCATTTAATAGACATAGTCAACTTAAGCATTTGGCAAATTTGGAGAAAAGGGCTGAGGGTCTTTTTAACCGGAATTCGAATGGTAGTCTGTCACCAGAATTGTACCTACAAGTAATTATCAGTTAGTAACATAAGTTTTTATTAACTAGATTTTGCCTTAACTCACTTCGCTTTCTGCTGGCTTTTTCTACCTAAGGAACGTGGTCTCTGTCTTTTTCTCCGTGCCCTTGTGACAGTAGAACAACACAAAGCACTTTGCACTCCATATAATTCTGCCCATTGTATACCACACAAAGGAGACACTTTTTGCTCCCACTTTTCAGAGAATCTAAAATTAGATCCCATAAGCTGGCACTTGCACACCTACAACATCCAAGGGGCATAGAGGTGTGTTATGCTGTGTTGAATTTTAGAAGACGTGCTTAGCGAACTCGAAATAAGTATTGAGGAATTGTACTTGTGACGTTTATAAAAAAAAAAACGTAATAACTAATGCAATTTTAATTAGTGCTGCATTTTATATTAATATATTTCTGTAGGAAGGTAGGATCCTTCTGGCATGGTTACCCCCACTTTTTGCCTAGTGTCAGTGTTTTTTGACCTAGCCTGCTGGAATCCTGCTCATCAGGACCTCAGCAACTGTGCTCTTTCTCCTAAAATTATTCTGGTAAGTACTTTTGTACCTCCACAATTGGCTACTGGTGTATCCCTATACGTCCCTAGTATATGGTACTGAGGTACCCAGGGGTCTCCCATGGTGGGCTGCAGCATGTATTGTGCCACCCATGAGAGTCCACTTAAACTGTGACTCCAGGCCTACCATTGCAGCCTGTGCAAGTTGGTGCTTGCACCACTCACAACATATATAATTTTCCTTATATCTGAGGTCACTGTACTTAAAACCTATAAGTCACCCCTATGGCAGACTCTTCAGTCCTGAGGGCAGCGTGCTTGGTTACAAGTGTTAGGGTGCCCCAGCATAAGCAGGAAACCCCTACAAACCTCAGAGTCGATTCTCCAGGCTTTGTAATAGCAGTCAGCCATTTTTAGATATATAGTGGACCTCAGTCATTACGAGATGTCTAACTATATAGTGGCTGCACCGAACCCGGACATGTTTGGTATCAAGCATGTTGGAATCATACCCCAACATCGATTCTGGTGCTGGAAGTATGATCCCATGTACAGGGGTTCTCGTTAGGGGACCACCCCGTACTCCCGGTAACAGCCTTTCAGGGTCTGCAAGCAAGCTAGTTCTGCTGCCGACCACAGACACGATTCTGCCATCCTGCTGCTGAGCTGAGCTCGAGCAGGGGGAAGGTAGAACAATAGGTTTACTGTCACAGGGAGGTGTGATCACCTCCCAGACAGGACTTAGTGTATTGGGCTGAGGTGGGGCCGCTTGCCAGCGCCACCAGACTGCTTTGAAGGGAGCATTTGGTGCCGTCCTTGCATACTCCAGTTTGACCCAGTTCAGGAACCCTTGATTCCCCACTCTGCCGCGAAATTGGACAAAGACCATAGGAGTATCCTCCCCTCTGTCTAGCCCCTCCTCTGGGAGGGACTCCCAAGTTGTCCCAACACTTTCCTTAGGGTACTTAAGAGCTGCCCTGTGGGTGGGTCCTAAGATTCGTCGTGGGACAAGACTCAACCCTGAAAATACGTCACTCTTCAATCGTTTGGACACTTGGACTTCGACTGGAAGACTCCTGCTGCTTTTGGTCTCGCTGTTCTTCAAGTCTTCTTTGTCGTCTGTATCTGTACTTCAACCAGGTTCTTCAACACACCTATGGGCATCAAGGACACTCGAAGAAATCTCCCTTGGAGTGAAGGAGTCACTCCCCTGCATCTGCAGGCACCGCAACAAAGCTGACTGATCTGCTGCTCCTGTCGTCCTATGGGGTTGTCTTCTCAGTAATTTTGAGGACAGTATGCCTCGTCAGGCCTGCTGGGACTAAACCCCTGTGCACCGCATCGACTTGCCGTTGCCAAGGCTTGCTGGCTCTGTACTCCAGAGATCTTCGGGCTACAAGAAGCTCCAGCCTCCAGGACTTCATCTTCCAAAGATCAGCGTCCTCACTGCATCCTCTGAACCATGGGCCTCCATCGTAGGTGAGCTGCCTAAGGTCCTCTTGCGACTCCTGTGCCTTTGGCCTGTGGGTCCTCCGGAGGGTCTTCTCTTGCTTCACTGGGCTCCCCTGCTTGCTCAGGCCTGTTCTGACTATCCAGCTCTTGGTGAGTCCCTTGGACCTGTCCGGTCCCAAGGTTTGCTCCTTTTCGTTATCCACGCAAGTTGCTGCTACCAAGCATGTTGGTGCTCCTGCTGGACACCGATCTGCTGGACACCGATCACCTAGACACCGACATCCGACGTGAGACAGCTCGTGCACAGCTCCTGTTCTTCCTTAGCGTTGCCTGGTCCTCACAGCTGCAGCGACAAGGTCACCATTGTCTCACCTGAACCTCTCGACATATGTGGCCATTGTGTTTCCATGCCTCCTGGTCACCTTTGAGTGGCATAGACTCTGTCTCCTCTGCTTGAAGGTTCTTCACTTCTTGAATCCACCCTTGGATTCCACTGGACTCCTTCGCCATCTTCTCCAGAGGCATCTTTTTCGAAGTCTTCTATTGCTGTCTACAGCAGGTTCCGATGTCACTTCACCCCTATGCACCTGGCTTCCCTGGTGCAGTTAACCTGGTTCCTGGGACATCCACGGGTGGGGTGGCTCTCCAACCTTCTGTCTTCCAAAGGATTTTTTCAGGGTCCTCCGGGAAGGGTCCTTATTCTTTAAAACTGCAACTGTGACTTATCCATTGGGCACACTGCTGTGTTGCCACTCTGCACACAGCCTCCGTGGGGTGCCTGGGTTCTTTCCTTGGGTGGTTCCTTGTGTCCACAGCTCCTATGGGTCTTCTTGTCCAAGTCCCATTCTCCTTTGAGTTCGAATTCCACTTTCTTAATATATGGTTTGGTCTCACCTGGAGACCACTGCATTCTGTGCTACTTACCGGATTGTTTTCAAAGTATACTTTTGTATTGTGTTGATATCTCCAGGTAGGAGATATACCAATGTATAAGTGATAGTGTGTGTAATAAATAAGACTTATTTTAATAAACACTGTTTCTTTTCATCTAACCTACACTACTGATTAAAGTTGGTAAAACAAGCTGCTTCTCACTCCTTCAAGATAAGCCTGAAGGCTGCTCTCCACAGCTACCACTTTGAGAGCTTTCAAAAGGTTATCAAAGACCACTAAAATCACCATAAGGGTTATCTGGATTAGTTCAAGGTGCATCACTTGAATATGTGTACACCATATACTAAGCCAGCTTCCAACAATTTGACTGTGATACTCATTTTATACTGATGTATTGATATTGTAATTTTTTCTTCGATGACCTTTTGTGGCTCCCTGCAGCCGAACAAAGTATTTTTAACTGTACTGTATAGGTCTATGCATAAACTGGCGCCACGTTAATTTTCAATACCCGATTCATTGATGTCAGAATAGAAAATAACATTAGAATTTGAGCTCAAGTCAACTATTACAATACCAATTCTGGTGTTCTTTTCTGGCACAAAAAATACATGCCAGTGTACTGCTCTCACATTCTTATATATCTGTTTACATAGGATTACAAGATACCCCTAAAGAAGGTACATAGCATGGGTAGCTGAGTGCAAACCTCCCTCCCACAAAGCTTGCACATCAACGTAGCAGCTGTGGAAGCTGTCCCATGCACATTAAACAGGCACACCATGGTCCAAAGCAATAAAATATGTCCTCACTCAGAGAAGACATAACTGGGAGGAGCACAGAAAGTCCCCCCTCACAAAAACACATACAGCATGGAAAGCAGCAGTGCAGCTGCCAAGTAGCCTCATGCTATGTGTAACACCTTCAGGTCATGCGTTTAAGCAACAGAACTTGTGATGCAGGATTTTTTTGAGTTTGTACTTTAAGTGGTAAATAGGTAAAATATGAACTACAATTCCAGATTGCAACATGTTAAAATGTCAGGACTTACTGAGTACATCAACACTTGGTATCTATGGCTTTCTTCAGACAAAAGTATGGGAAACATTCACCAATGCACAGTAGGCAGCAGTTGTGCAAGCCTCCATCACACCAAATAAGAACAACATGAGTAACAGGCTGCAATTTTGAGGGAATCATTAGCGGTCTAAAGAACCAAAATTCAGCAGCAGGGTATAGAAGCACACTGTGCTCCTCCTTTACACAATGTAAGTCTGCTGGAAGGTACGAGAGACAATCTGGACTCTGAAAGAGGGAGGAGACGGCCCAGGTAGCTGAAAGCGCTTGGAGCCGTGGCAGAGAGGATTGGTATAGGGGGGCACTTAAAAACACTGTGGAACCCCAAAGGCTTGACAAAAAGCATGGGCCTCAGACACAGGATCCTGCTTAATAGAACAGAGAGGTGAGAGGTAGATCCTGCCTGAGCAGCGATGATCAATATGCAAATCCTAGCGCACCACCCCTCCCTATTGACAATCAAAAGCGAAAGCTGGTGGGTAGGCTAGGTAGCAGTAGAAAAAAGTTAGGCAATGGGGAAGTATTGAGTTCCCGGTTCACAAAATAAAGAGAAACGAGACAGCAAAGCAGACCATAAAAAAAGAGACTGACTGCCTGGGCGTCGAGAAGACCGAAGGAAGGGGCAGATAGGAACGGAGGAGGGCGAGGGGACACTCACAGCTGGGTGCTAACAATTGACTGTCACTTGAAGGGAAATACTCCCTTGCCCTCCTTACAGAAGCGAAGAAACAGTGAGAGGGACATTGTAAAACTGAGAGGAAGTGGACTGATTCAGTACAATTAAGGAATTCACAACCACAGCAGAGAGTTGATAAACCAAATGCCAGGGCAAACAACAAAGGGGCTGTACCCTCCAACAGGGAAAACTGGACAAGTACGCAAAATTAGCTCAGAGGATGGGATTAAAAAGCCCTTAAAGACCAGAAGGGACAGAAGGCAAGGCATTCTCAACTGAAATTAATCCTGCAAGCAATAAAGGACACAAAAGCCGATTTATATTCCAAGGCAGGCGGGGTGGAAATGGATATGTTGCTGGTGAGGCATGATCTCTGCAACATCGTGGATCGAGCCACAGAGGCAGAAGAAAGTGTGAGACTTGGAAAATATGGTCTGAGGCTGTTAAGGGACGATAACACTGGCATCCTCCAAACTCCCGGTGGAGAGCTGGGAAGACTGGGAAGGAAGAGACATGAGAAACAACTTCTGAATAGTCAGAATTCCAGAGGGAGTGGAAGGAGTAAACCTGGAGCACTTCCAGGATACGTGGCTGGAAACAACAGTACACACAGACAATATATTACAATGATTTGTTGTGGATAAAGAACACCTGGTCAGCACAGCAGATCTGACACTGCAGGGTGACAGACCAAAGGAACAGAGGCAGAGAGCACAAGACAGATACCCAAGTGAACAGACCTAGGAGCAAAGTATGATCCTGTTTGATAAAGACTGAGACCGATGCACAGCACTGAGACAGAGAATCAAAACCCAAGTACCAGAGAAACAGGACGATACAAGCAAGCTGAAATAGAACTGTGGACATTTGTTGGTTTAAATTCTCACCTGGTAACCAGGCATGCTAAATAAGAAATATAGGTGGTGTATTATGTTAGTTTTGTTATGGGCAGTGGGTGACTGATGCGTCCTGCATTGGCAGAAGTATGGTATAGGGAGTAGTTTGAAGCCCCTTGTATGGAACTGTGGGGTGGAAGGAACATGTGGTGGGATGCGAGTTAAATCACATGGCTACAACACAGCTGTCACAGGCACTTGGGACAACAGAGAAACACAACTGTCAGTGTGGATGCCCTGCCAAGGCTGCAAGAGAGTAAGCTTGACAAAGCGGTGAACTTCCTTTAGAAGCTCCATTCAAAATCCCAGAAGACAATGGTAATAACCTGACCCAAACCTTCTTCACTGCTGACACGGATGCGGTCTGCTCAAAGTCATGAGTCCTCATGTGCTTATTTAGTGTATTGTGCACAACAGATAACCCGATAAGAACACTATTCATTTTTGTTATTTATGCCAAAGGATAAGAAACTGTTTCAGCGCATCATGCTTCATAGTCATAACCAAACACTAAAGCATGGGCTGAAAACAAATTTACAAAAATATAACATCAAATGTATTATTTTTTCTTACACAATATGAATAAACATTAGTTAATCACAACATAACAAATAAAGCAGAGATGGAGTGGATTATGTTACTTATCCTGTAAGCATCTGTTCATGGCATGTAGTGCTGTAAATTCACATGCTCTGCATACTCCTGCCATCTAGTGTTGGGTCTGGAGTTGTGCAAGTTGTTTTTCTTCCAAGAAGTTTTTCGAGTGTTGAGACTGGGTGACTCATCCTCTTAGTGATACTGCACATGGGCATCAACTCCTTTGTTGGATTGTTTTCCCGCAGGTGGGCGAGAAAGGAGTGTAGAAACTGTGTAAGAACAAAGATGTCCATGCTAAATTTAACTATCTTATAAGTATGAAATGTAACTACAACTGCCATAGGCGTATGTGGAGGAGGGAGGGCACATGTGAATCTACAGCACTACATGCCACAAACAGATGCTTATAGGGTAAGTAACATAATCCATTCGATGGCATGTGTGGCTGTAGATACACATGCTCTGAAATAGACTCTAAAGCAGTCCCTCCTTAGAAGATGTGGCTAGCCTGTGGGAGTTGCAGTTGTTTGGAAAAGGGTACGTAGTACTGCCTGGCCTAAATTGGCTTGTTGGCGTGCTAAAACATCCACACAATAGTGTTTGGTAAATGTGTGAGGGAAGATGATGTAGCTGCTTTACAAATGTCCGCTATGGGAATATTCCTTAAAAAGGCCATTGTAGCTCCTTTTTTATGTCTCGCCTAGGCAGCGCTTGCACTGTCTTTTCGAGATATTCTGTATTCAGGATATGGACATGAAGCTCCGCCCATTTTCCACCCATCTTTCTAATTTGCTCCTGTCACTGTCTTTTGTAAATGGTGGCTTTTCATCAGTCAATAGGCTTAGTAGTCCCTGCTTAGTACCACTTTTTCTCTTCTTATAACCTCCAATGAGGACACCCCCGTTACATGTCATGTTACTCGGTACGTTTTAATTACAGCCTCATAGCACTATTTTCTTAAATAGCTTTGTCCTGCCAGGACACGCTCTTCCGCAATGCATTTTTAAAAATGTATTTATCCAGCGTGGCACACTTTGGCTGAAATAATGGCGCCCGTGCCTTTTTTTGGTTAGTAAAGACCCGAAGCGTCCCCATGCCTTTTTTCCTCTTTATTTACTTCAGTTACAACGGCAGCACCCGCGCCCTAGCTTTAAACATCTTAAGCTAAAGCACGGGTGCCCCAATTAGTTCAAAAGTAAAGAAATAGACAAAAACATTTTTTTTTCTATTTCTTTACTTTTGAACCAATCACGGCACCCGCGCTTTAGCTTAAGATGTTTAAAGCTAAAGCACGGGTGCCGCCATTGTAATAAAAGTAAATAAATAGAAAAAAATAATGCGCTGCCATTTTTTGAAAATGTGTTTACTTTTCTTACAATCGCGGCACCCGCGCTTTAGCTGTAAACATCTTAAGCTAAAGCGTGGGTGCCGCGTTTGCTTCAAAAGTAAAGAAAGAGAAAAAAAAATGTTTTTGTCTATTTCTTTACTTTTGAAGCAATCGCGGCCCCCACGCTTTAGCTTAAAATGTTTACAGCTAAAGCGAGAGTATCGCGATTGATTTACAATGCAATTGCTCTCCCATTACTTTAAGTTTGAACTATTGGCGCTGCATTATTATTAGCAAAGCCAATAGCTCAAACTTTCGGTAATGCGAGACCTATTGTATTGCAAATGCTTGTTTATGTGTGGAGTGTGCTCGGGAGTAACTGGTAAAGTTTTTTGGCCTTTATGTAACAAGTCTCAATACATTTGACTATCCATCTGGCTATGCCCGATTTGGATATAGGATTACTTTTTTGAAGTGGAAAAAGGGCTACAGAGTTGCTTTGTGCTTTTGAAAGTTTTAGTTCGATCTATATAGAACATGAGTGCTCTTTTTACTTCTAGAGTATGTACAGCTCTTTCCGCTTCTGAATCAAGGTTAGGGAAAAAGACTGGGAGCACAATGGATTGATTGATATGAAATTGAGAGACTACCTTAGGTAGGAATTTAGGATTAGTACAAAGAACCAGTTTGTCTCAATGTTTTTGGGAGAATGGCTCTTCCAAGGTTAAAGCCTGGAGCTCACTAACCCGTCTGAGTGAAGTAATGGCAACTAAGAATGCCACTTTCCAAGAGAGAAACTGAAGGGGGCATGAGTGAAGAGGCTCAAACGGGGGACCCATGAGTCTGGTCAGAACAATGTTAAGGTTCCAAGAAGGTGCTGGAGGAACCCGAGGACGAATGACTATTGTCAGACCTTCCATAAAAGCCTTAATGACTGGGATTTTTAACAGTTTGAGATGCTGTCTGTTTTGGAGATAGGCAGCCCTTGCAGCAAGGTGTAATGTAATGGAAGTGTAGGCTAAATTAGCCTTTTGGAAATGAAGTAGGTAGCAGATAATGTCTTGCACCCTGGCTTTCTTTGGATCAATTTGCTTAGGTTGGCAGTAGTAAACAAAACGTTTTACACTTTGCAACATAACATGCTCTAGTTGTGGGTTTACGTGCTTGTTTATGAATATTTATACATTCTTCAGGTGAATTAAGGTAACCAAACTCCATGACATCAGGAGCCAAATTGAGAGCTTTGGGATCTGGGTGTCTTATTTGTCCTTAATTCCGAGTGAGAAAGTCCAGCCTGTTGGGCAGCTTCTCGTAAGGAACCACTGAGAGATCCAGCAGTGTTGTGAACCAGGGCTGATGCGCCCAAGTGGGAGCTAATAGAATCATAGTGAGAGATGTTTGCCTGAGTATCTGAACCAGAAAGGGAATTAGAAGGAGAGGTGGAAAAGAATAGGCAAATATTGCCTTTGCCTGACCAACTCATCCATAGAGCGTTGCCCTTGAATAGTGGGTGTGGGTACCTGGAGGTTAAGTCTGGGCATTTTGCGTTGTGGCGAAAAGGTCTATTTGAGAAAAGTCCCACCTTTGAAATTAGGAAAGGAGGGCTTGTGGTTGGAGTTTCTACTTGTGTGTGTGTTGCTGCATCCTGCTGTGAAGGCCTGCAAAATCGTTGAATGTGGTGAAGAGCCCGGTTCCATATTGCCTGAGACAACTGTGACAGTTGAGAGGACCATGTCCCGCCATGTTTTTGAAAATACATGGCTGTCATACTGGGAAAGCTTTTAGTGCAAGGAAGATTGCTTGAAGCTCCAGGTAGTTGATGTGTAGGGATTGATGTTTGGCATCTCACAGACCTTGTACTGTAAGGTCCTGTAGATGAGCACCCCAACCAGTATCCGATGCGTCTGTTGTCAGAGTGAGGTGAGGCACAGGGTCCAGAAAAGGTCGTCATTGTAGCAGGTTATTGGTGTTCCACCATTGCATAGAACATTGCTGCAGTGGGTGTATGTGCAATCTCGCGTGGGGAACTATGGCAATACAAGAGGCCATCATTCTTAGCAGACCCGTCACTGTCCAAACTGAGAGAGTTTTGTTTGGCTGAAACTATTGTAGACTTACCTGAAAGTTCTGGACTAGAGCAGGATTAAGATAAGCTAGTCCTAACTGTGTGTTGAGGATGGCCCCTAGGTGAAGTTGAATTCGGAGAGGTTGAAGATGAGACTTGGGAGCGTTTATTTTGAACTCTAGTCTGTGAAGTAGATTCACTGTCAAATGAGTATACTGTTGACATTGAAGGTGGGTGCTGGCTCTGATGAGCCAATCATCTAGGTATAGAAATACATGGACGTTTTGTTTGCGCAGCTGTGCTGAAACTGCTGCCAAGCATTTTGTGAAAACCAGAGGTCCTTTAAATTGGTGCTTTAAATTGGTAATGTTTGCCTGCTATGACAAATCTGAGGTATCTGGGGTGTGCAGGGTGTACTGGTATATGAAAGTAGGCTGGCCGTTAGGTGTAGTGTAGCCATAAAGTCACCCTGTTGGAGAAGTGGAATAACATCCTGTACAGTAACCATATGGATATGTTCTGAGAGGATGCAATGGTTCAGGGGTCTGAGATCTAAGACTGGTCTTAGTGACCCATCTTTCTTGGTAATGAGAAAATACAGAGTATATACCCCTCGTCCTTGCTGTGTAAGGGGGACAGGTTTGATAGCCCCTTTGGATATTGGGTGGTGTAGAAATGAGCTCCAGACCTAAGCCATGCATGTTGTCTAAGAAGTACGTTGGTATTGACACCCCTAGCAGCTCTATCTGCAGCATCTATTGCACATCAAATGGAGTTGTTGGTGATGGCCTGACCTTCAGGGATAATTTGTTGTCCCCTTTTGCGGTGTTCCTTGGGGAGGTACTGTAGCAGTTCCTCCATATTATCCCAATGGGCTTAGTCATAACGGGCCAAAAGGGTTTGAGAATTTGCAATACGCCAATGATTAGCTGCCTGTGCTGCAACTATTTTTCCAGCTGCGTTCTCTTACTTTCTTTTTCAGGTGGTGGAGTGTTTCCAGTAGCCTGGCTATTAGCTCTTTTACAAGCTGTTGTTGCAACTATTGAGTTCGGTGGGACTTGAACCCTGATAAAAAAAAGTGGGTCAGAAGGGGTTGCCTTGTATTTTTTGTCCACCCATGGGGTGATAACTTTGGCACGGACTGGCTCTTTAAAAAGGTTGTCTGCATGCCTTATCATGCCAGGAAGCATGGGTAAAAATTGCGTGTCCATATGTGTGGAAGATAGGGTAGCAAACAAAAAATCCTGTTCCAAGGAATCTTTGTGAAGCTCAACATTGTGGAATGCAGCTGCCCTGGCAATGACTTGTTGGTAAGAAGTGACGTCTTCAGGAGGTGAGGGATGAGCATGATATAGATATGGGTCGTTAGGGGTAAAGGGATCAGTGTTTTTATTATTATTTGTCATTTATAGAGCGTAACGTTCACCTAGCAGGCATCTTGGCGCTATTAGCGAACCACAGAAGAAATAAGCATTTGCAATGCAATAGGTCTCGCATTTGAGAGAGTTTAAGATATTGGCTTTGTAAATGTCAATGCCTTTTATTTATCTGTTTTGATAATTAACACATTAATAAAAGGCATGGTCATTTACAATGCCAATAGCTCAAACTTTTGTAAATGCAAGACCTATTCAAAGAAGCGGCCATCACTGTCCCAGGCTGCTCGGAAAGTGAAAGCACGCATGGTGCGCTGAATGTTGCAGGAAAGCATGTTGTGCCTGCAGTAGGAGAAACTCATTAAAGAAAATAGTGCTTACAGACTAAAAACGACATACCGTGTAACAACCGAAGTAAAAGGGCCAGTCCTAATGGGAGGTTACAAATGAAGACCAGGCGGTACTAAGGAGGGACTAATAAGCCTATTAACGAATCCGAAGCCAGCATTTATGAAGGGCAATGACACAAGCCAATGACAAATATGGGCGGAGAGTGGGTGGGGCTTCAATTCCATATTCCAATACATCATGCCACAGAGCAGCACATGTGCTGCCCAGGCTCGATCTTAAAACCAAGGCTAGCGGGGATCATTCTTGACCTCGTTTAATTATTTCTGGAAGAGCCATGTTTTTAGCCTCCTACTAAAACTAAGTAGATGTCCGTCAGATTTGAGGGGGGTGGGCAGTTTGTTCCATAGTTGTGCTGCCATAACTTGAAAAGCTCCCCCTCTAAATTGGCTTTCTTAAACCTTGGTATACAGACAATATTAGCAGAGGCAGAGCTCAGCTTCCTTGCGGGTTTGTAGTGAATTAATTTGTCCTGTAGGGGTTTTGGTCCGATGCCATTTAAGGCTTTGTGAACTATGCATATTGCCTTAAAGACGCTTCTTTCTCTCACTGGTAGCCAGTGGAATTCTCTTAGGGTATTTTTTGCCGAATCAAACCTTTTTTTATTGAGTGCTAGTTTGGCCGCCATCACCTGTATTCTATACAGTTTTTTAAGCAGATAGTCTGGAATTCCCAGTAGGAGGGTATACAGTAATCAATCCTGCTTAATATCGTTCTCTGTACAACCAGCTTTCTTGCCGTCTGTGGGAGTAGAGGTACAATTTTTCTGAAGTTTCTCTTAAGTCCATGGCAAGTAGCCACTGTCCTATTGACCTGAGCTTCCATAGAAGGTTTATCATCTATTATTACTCCTACATTTCGCACGGAGTGGGCTGTAGTCAGATCCTTGTCTTTCGTCCATGGCCAGAAATTGTATGGAAGTTGACCTGGAACCTTGCTGGGGGAACAGCATAGGAACTCTATTTTACTTCCATTCAATTTTAATGTGTTATTGTTAAGCCATTTTGCCATCTCTTTTAGAAAGGCGTGAAATTCGCCCATCTGGCCAGGGTCATCTTTATCTAATGATATTATCAATTGGGTGTCATCCGCATTAGTTGATGAAAGACAACCCAAATGATTTGATTAGTGTTAGGAGGGGGCATAAATATACATTGAATAGAATGGGGCGCACCGCAGAGCCCTGTGGTACCCTTTGCAAGATTTCTTTAAAATTTGATTTAAAAGGTGGGAGGGAGATTGCTTGATATCTCTCCGACAAGTAGGATTCAATCCACTTTAGGAAGAAACCTTCTTCCCTTGTTGCCTTCAATCTACTGAGTAGGATTTGATGGTTCACAGTGTTGAACGCAGCTGACAGGTCTAGCAGAATTAGGATAACTGTCTGTCCCCAGTCAACCTGCCTCCGTAATTTAGCTGTTGCTAAAATTAGGCCTGATTCTGTGCCATGTGCTGGCCTAAAACCCATCTGCTCGGATTCGAGAAGTTTGTTTGATTCTAAGAAATTCAATAGTATTTTGCTCTCCTGTTTTTCCACAAACCTGACTGGATATGGAAGCTGGGAGATGGGCTGAAAGTTACTAGGGTCCTGTGTGTCCGCTTGCGGTTTCTTCAGAAAGGGAGTGATCAATGCCTTCTTCCAGGCCGATTGTTCCGACCCTGTCGCTAGTGACTGGTTGCAGATTTTTTAAAGATCTGGGAATAGCTCATTCCCTCTCTCTTTCCATATCCAGTGTGGTATCAGGTATAGCAGTGACCCAGCAGAGATTGACATAGCTAACGTGTTGAACTCCCCTTCGTTTTGTAGTTCAATTTTGGCCAGCTTCTCAACGAGCCCTAATTGTTGAGGTGTCTCTGTGGGGCTGTAGGAGGGATTCCCAGGTGGGGCCAGAGCTATAGGGTTTTTCCCTTGTCTGTGTATATTCTCTCTCCTAATATCATTAAGAATTAGCTCCACTTTATTATGGAAGAAGTCCGATAACTTGTTGCACAGCTCCTGTGACGGTGCTACTGTACATTTATTGCAATGTGGGTGGGCAAGCTCTTTTACAATTTCAAAGGCTTTTTTTGTTGTCCTAATTGTCTTAGTGATGACTGTTAAGAAATACTGTTCTTTGGCCTTTTTAATTTCATTTTAAAATGTTGTATGCATCCCATGGGTCTGGATCCTCAAATGGCCCTTGTAACCCCCACTTCCCCCATTATCTGCACCTGGTAACCCTGGAGGTGTAGCATCAAATGGGTCAAGTGCTGAGGATGTAGGAGGTGAAGGAGGAGGGTGGAGATGGTGGTAGGGGTGGAGGAGGAGGAGGCTTATGTGTAGGACTGTTGGCTTTGTCCTTCATCTTACTCTTTTGAGAGAAAGGGCTGGCCAGTACTTCTTGGAAGGCCAGATTCCTCTTTGGAGGTGGAGAAGCAAGGATCCGTCCTGTACCTTCCTGAATCTGAATTCTCCGTTGTCGAATGTCCATTTGCTCAAGAATGGGCTCGACCGGAGACATGGAAGCTGATGAAGATTTAGAAGCTTTCAGCTCCATCGTTTTCGGACCTGAGGGTTTCGGTGTGGAACTGAGTATTTTGGTCAGCACCAAGGTAGATGTGGTTGGTTGCCGGCTAGGCCCCGAAGGTCGGTCTTGGTCCGAAGAGGTCAATGCCGAAGGCATGGCCTTGGTGTTAGATTTCGGTGCCGGGCCCGAAGCGAACAAAGCAGTCTTTCAGATTCGACCATGGGCCGAAGACAGTGGTGGTGAGGCGACCTCTGTATATGAATGTTTGGAGGAGTACACTGGTGTTGGAGTTGGGTCAGGGGCATCAGTAATCATGCGCTGACCAGATGGAAGGCTAAGCATCTCCACGTAGGAGCCAGTGCTTTTTATCAGGGGAGAAAACACCTTGTTCTTCCCCCGAAGCTGGCTTCTCCTGGGCATTTTCCTCACTGAAAATGTCGGGGGTGTCATCTCCGCTTCTGCAAGACATTTCCAAACGACACGCTCTTCCATCCCGAAGGGTTTTCTTGGACCGAAAAGACTTACACGTGTCGCTGTCAGCCTCCCGATGGCAGCCCGGCGAAAGTCAAGTTGCACACAAGGTGTTGGTCAATGTGCGGACATTTTGCGTGGCAACACGGGCAAAATCTGAAGGTTGTGTGTTCCATCAGAAGGGCATCCTCGATTGAAAACAAAAAGTGCACTTGGGAGTAGGCAGTCGGTAGAAGCCCGAACCAATGAAAATTGAGAGCCCTGAGGAAGTGGAAAGCGTGATCGAAACAACACTGTTGAAGACAGTAAAAAGAACGTAGTCGTACTGAACAGAGTCGGCACACGGAGAAGAGGGACACACGACGGCGGAGAGAAAACAATCTAACAAAGGAGTCGATGCCCATGCGCAGTAAGGAAGAGTCACCCAATCTTGTGACTCGAAAGACTTCTTCAAAGAAAAACTTGCACAACTTCGGACTCAACACTAGATGGCAGGAGTATGCAGAGAATGAGTATTTGCAGCCACACATGCCAATAAACATGTTACTTACCTTACCCTAGCTATGCACACTCCTGCCATCTAGTTTTGAGCTCGGACTTTACAACTTGTTGTTCTCGAAGAGGTCTTTTATTGCTGACGTGACGTTGAGTCTCCTCTTCGAGCGAGAATGAGCATGTTCAACGGCTCCATAGTAAGATTGTTCATCTTTTCCCGCCATAATGGCAAGTGAGGAAGGAGCTAGAGAAGATATTATAAAAGAATGAATATGTACATATTTGTATCTATAATGTATAATATATGTATATCTGACAACAGTGGATGCCTGTGGGAAGGCAGCAGGGTGCATGTGAATCTGCAGCACTACACGCTACGAATAGATGCTTACATGATAACATACTCCATTCGTAGTATGTGTTGCCTGCAGATACACATGCTATGCATAGACTGTAAAGCAGTACTCCTCACACGGTGGCTCTAGGCATCAGATCGTGCAGAGGTTTGAAATAGCGACCATAGGAATGATTGTCCCATAAGAGATTGCTGCTTTGCCTGGACAGCTCTGCAGTAGTGTTTAGTGAATGTGTGTGGATTCGAACAAGTAGCTGCTTTACAAAAATCAGCTAACGGGATGTTACCTAAGAAAGCCACCTTTCTTTCTAATAGAAAGTGCGCACGGAACTGTTGACTAAGTTAGTTTGGCTTCATGTAGCAAATTTGAATACATTTCACCGTGCAATACCCATTTTAGAAATGGTGTTACCCTTTCTTCGATTTGAGAAAGCCACAAAAAGCTGCTGAGTTTTCCTGAAAGGTCTAGTCCTCTCAATGTAGTACATCAATGCCCTTTTAACAACAAGTGTATGAAGTGCTCTCTCTGCCTCAGTGTCTGGTTTAGGGAAGAAAACATGTAAATCAATTGTTTGGTTTAAATGTAAAGGACAGACGACCTTTGGAAGAAATCTGGGGTTTGTCCGCAGATGTACTTTATCTTGAACAATCTGAAAATAATGTTCTTCTATGGTAAGAAATTCGCTAACTCTTCTTAGGCAGGTGATATCCACAAGGAAAGCAACCTACCAAGACAGAAAGTGTAGTGGACAGGAATGCAATGGTTCCAAGGGTGTGGACATCAAGCTTGCATGAATATCATTTAAATTTAATGAGGGTACCGGAGGTGCACGTGGTACAATTATTCTTTTCAACCCTTCCCTGAAAGCCTTAATGACTGGGATCCAAAAAAGTGACTGATGTTCGCGGTTCTGCAGGTAAGCCGCAATCACCGCAAGGTGCAGATGTATGTAGGTGTATGCTAGATGTGACTTTTGTAGGTGTAACGAGTAGCATACTATCAGCTGTACAGTAGGAGCACAGGGATCTATGTGCTGTGCTATATAGTAGTGTACAAAGCATTTCCACTTAGCTGCATAACAAGCTCTTGTGGTTGGGCGTCTTGCCGCTCTTAGAATGTCCATACAGTCTGGAGGCAATTGCAAGTATCCAAACTCTATGACTTCAGGAGCTAGATTGCTAGGTCAGGTTTTTTGGGGTTTGGATGCCTGACCCTACCCTTGATGTGAGTGAGAAATTTTGGTATGTTGGGTAGCCTCTCGTGAGGTACAAGGGACAACTCTGAGAGCGTCGTGAACCACGGTTGACGTGCCCAGGTGGGAGCTACAAGAATCATCTTGAGAGATGTTGGTCTGAGTTTCCTGACAAGATGGGGAATGAGTGGGAGCGGTGGAAAAGCATATGCAAATATCCCAGACCAATTCATCCAAAGAGCATTTCCCATGGACTGTGGATTGTGGTACCTGGAGGTGTAGTTTTGGCATTTTATATTTTCTACGGAGGCAAACAAATCCACATCCGGTGCTCCCCACCACTGGCAGTAGCGGTGGAGGACTCTGGGGTGGAGTTCCCACTCGTGGGCTTGTTGCTACGTCCTACTTAGCAGGTCCACCAACGAATTGTCCAGTACCGGGAGATATTCTGCTTAGAGGTGGATGTGATGTCAGATAGCCCAGTTCCAAATGTCCTGTGCCAGTTGATATAGAGTGTGTTCCTCCTTGTATTTTAATGTAATACATTTCCGTCATGTTGTCTGTTTCGAGAAGAACAGTCTTCCCTGTTATACTGGGGAGGAAGGCTTTTATAGCCTCCTGAATCACTACGAGCTCTAGCACATGTGTCTGTGGTGACAGTCCCTTGTGGGATTGGGTCCAAAATAAAGTCTGTCCTTGGAGAGTCTATGTGCCCCACCATTGCATTGATTGATGGACCATGGGTGGAACCAACACTAGATCCTCTAAACTGGCCCTTGCTTGTGACGGATGAGATGCTAAACACTCTTGTAAAGGTTGCATGTGGAGCCTGGCATGAGGAACTATTGTGGTAAAAGAGGCTATCATGCCCAGAAGGCCATTCACTGTTTTGACTGGCAGGTGACCATGTGGATGAAAAAGAGCCAGTTGGTTCTTGAAACTGAGAACCCTCTGGGCATTGGGGTATGCTGTGGCTGAAACCAAATTGAGGATTACTTTCAGGTAGGGATGTGTCTGAAGAGGCTGTAAATGTGATTTGGTGGCATTTATTGTGAGCCCCAACAGATTGATGGTGGACTGTGTATCCTGCAGGCCCCTCTGTCTCGTACTCTTTATCGGCCAATCGGCGAGATACAGGAAGACATGAATGTTGTTTCTTCTTAGATGGGCTGCCACCACTGCTAGGCATTTGGTAAACACTCATGGGGCTGTCGTTAGCCCAAATGGCAGAACTTTGAAATGGTAATAGGGTCCACTTACCACAAATCTGAGGTACCAGCGATGTGCCAGGTGAATCGGTATATGAAAGTATGCGTCCTTCAGGTTGAGCGCTGTCATGAAGTCGCCTTCTTGTAGCAGTGGTATTACATCCTGCAGTGTCACCATGTGTAAGTGTTCTGACAGACTAACGATTGAGAGGGCGTAGGTCCAGTATCGGTCTGAGTGTCCCAGCTTTTTGAGTATTAAAAAGTGTAGGGAGCATAGCCCCTTGCTGTGATGCCTGTGTGGAACAGGCTCTATGGCACCTTTTAACAAGCAAGCGTTTACCTCCTCTTTGAGAAGGTGCAGATGCTGAGGATTTGTCTGTGTGGAGGAATGTTGGGGGGCGTGGAGGTAAGTTCTAGGCAGTATCCGTGGCGGACGATGGATAGTACCCACTGGTCTGATGTTATCTCTAGCCACAGGTGGTGAAACTGGTGCAGCCTTCCCTCGACAGGTGTTGTGTGTCTGAGGGAATGTATGGTGAGCCACTGTTCGGAGGTGTAGGCTCCCTTCTGGACATTACCCTACCACTGCCTCTCTGGTTACAGCCCTTGAAGCCTTCCCTGTAGTAACGTTTACCCCTTTGCTGGTGATATGTTTGCTCCTGCTTTTGATACGTCTGGGTGTCAGAGGCAGAGGTCTTGGAGGCTCGTCTATCCTGATATTTATGAAAGGACTACTGACATGGTGTAGTGGTCTGCAGTGCCCCCTTGGATTTCACAGTCTCTGTATCCTTTTTTATTTTCTCTAACTGGGAGTCTACCTCCAGCCCGAAGAGATGTTTCCCATCAAATGGGACGTTAAGCATGTGTTGTTAATCCTCAGGTTTGAACTTGGAGATGCATAGCAAGGCATGCCTACGCAGGAGGACTGAAGAGTTCATCCCTCTTGCTGCGGTGTCCGCGCTGTCTAGGGTGGAGCGTGTAGTTGGATTTAACATCTGCCTTCCTTCAGCAATTAACTCTTCTGCTCTCTTTTTGTATTGCCCTGGGAGAGTTGTAGCAACTCTATGTCATCCCAAGTGGCCCTGTTATAGAGCAATAGCAAACCTACTTAGTTGGCTATGCGCCAATGATTTGCATGGCCCACTGCGCTAGTTTTCCTGCTGCATCTATATGTTTGCTTTCTTTATCAGAAGGACATGCGGCTCCAGTACTCTGCGAGGCTTCCCTCTTCCTTGCAGTTGTTAACACCAGGGATTCAGCTGGTAGGTGTCCCCTGATATAAAGTGGGTTAGCAGGGGAAGGCTTGTATTTTCGTTCAATGCATGGTGTCAGCACCCTAGATTTGACTGGGTCTTTGCTCCTTTGAGACTTTCAGCATTGACCCTATCACTGGTAAGTATTGAACGGAGAGTTCTGTCTTGGAGAGTGTCTCAACTAAGAAAACTGTTTCTTCCTCCTTGGTATGCATTTGTACATTATGGTATTCAGCAGCAAGCTGAATGACACTATAGTAGGAGGAAGTCTCGTCAGGCGATGATGCTTTAGCTGGGACTTGCACCTCAATGTCTGGGTCCGGCAGCACAACATCGTATGCGTCCCAAGTGTCTGGACTTTGCCCGAGCCTGTGCCCTCACCCCTTCCCCCAAAACTAATTTGACAGTCTCTCTGCCCCCCTTGGTGGCAGACGGGGGCAATAGCCCCAGATCTGCCCGCCCCCAGGGGGGCAGAAAGCCCACTAGGGGGCCAGGGACTATTTTTTTTTTGCAGGTCAGGGGTGGGGGTTTCCTAGAATGGGCATGCCAATGCACCCCCGCCCTAAAACAATTTCCACAGTCTTTCTGCCCCCCGCGAGGCAGATGGGAGCAATAGCCCCTGATCTGCCCCCCCCCGGCGGGACAGAAAGCTCACTAGGCACCAGGGATTAGGTTTTTTTATATGTAGGGGTGGGGGCTGCCCAAAATCCAAAATGGACATGCCAGTGCACCCAAACACAAACTGGACAGTATTTCTGCACCCCTTGGGGGCCAGATTGGGGTTATTAATCCCGATCTGCACCACAGAGGGGAGACACCAGGGTTATGTTTATGCGCTTGTCAGAGACCAGGGCAGCTCCCCTTTTTTTCTAGGGACACACTTTGACTGTTTCTGCCCCCCTTGGGGGCATATCAGCAATATTTTTAGGCTCATTTGACCCCCAAGGGGGTCTTAAAACCACTAGATACCAGGGACGGTTTCTGTGTGTGTGAGAGAACTGGAGTTCTGCTGACGGTCTGCGCGTACTGGCGTTTGGCTGGCTGTGTGTTTACTGGCATTTTGCTGGCAGAGTGTGTGGACTCACACTTGGCTGATGGTGTGTGTGTGCACTAGTGCTTGGTGGCGGTGTGTGTAGACTGGGGCTTGCTTGGCGGTGTGCGTGGACTGGCGCCTGGCTGGCGGTATGCGTGGACTGGTGCTCGGCTGTCTGTGTGCATGGATGGTTCTTGGCAGGCGGTGTGTGTAGATGGCACTTGGTTGGCACTGTGCGCAGCGGCGGCTCCTCCGCTATGGCAGGAGCGTTGCTCCCCCAAAAAACGTCTGGAAAGGAAAAATAAAACTATGATAAACACTTGTTTTATTTTTCCTTTCTTGCCTAATCTTGGGGGCGGGGCCAAGGGAGGTGACTGCGGGGGAGTGGTAGATGCACTCCCTTCACTGCGCATGGCGGTTTGGCCGGCAGTCTCAGGCCGGCCAAACCATCATGCGTCGTGAAAGCTCTCCCCAACCCAGCAACACAGCTGGGTTGGAGAGAGCAGGTACAGAATCACAGTCTGTCCTGGAGAGCCAATCAAGAGCATTCAGGCCAATCCTGAAGCTGCTCTCATGCGTATGAGCAGCTTCAGGATTGGCCGCAGGGCATTCTGGGAGCCTGTGCCGCCTGGTAAGAAGAGGGGAAGAGCGTAAAGCAGCCGGCTGCAGGTAAGTTATTAATTCATTTTTAAAAATGTTCCCACCTGTGACACCTTTGCCTGCCCCACCTCCCCCTGCCAGAACCGCCATTGTCCAGCACACCGGCTGTGCCTGGGTGTGCGTGGACTGGCGGTGTGGTTTGTGTGGATCCTCCAGTGTTTTTTTTACCCAGAATCCCCTGCAAACCTCAAATTTAGCTAAAAAGTCATATTTTCCTGACAATTCTGTGTGGGAAAGTTGTAGGATCACCGCACCAGTACAAATTTCCTAACACCCAGCATTCCCCTCGGCCTAGCGATCAAAATGATACCTCACTTCTGTGGGTGCCCAAAGCAGAGTCAGTCTAAAAACTTATAAAGAAACTGCCCTTTAGGATCCACTTTGGTTCCCCCTCAATCTCAACAGGTTTTTTAATCTTCCTTGTCGCAGGCACTTGGCCCACCCACACAAGTGAGGTATCATTTTTATCGGGAGACCAAGGGGAACGCTGAGTGGTAGGAAATTTGTGCCATTGCTGTGATACCACAATTTTCTCACAAAAATGTGAGGAAAATGTGACCTTTTTAGCTAAATTTGAGGTTTGCAGGTGATTCTGGTTAAGAAAATGTAGGGGGATCCACACAAGCCAGACCTCCCTTGACTACTCCGGGTATCTAGTTTTCAGAAATATCTGGGTTTGGTAGGTTTCCCTATATGGCTGCTAAACCCAGGACCAAAAAACACAGGTGCCCAGCTATCTAGCATAAAACAGCCTGGTTATGAGGAAAACATGATTTTTTTTTTAGCTAAATTTGAGGTTTGCAGGGGATTCTGGGTAGGAAAATGTTGGGAGATCCACGCAAGCCACACCTCCCTGGACTCCCCTGGGTATCTAATTTTCAGAAATGTCTCGGTTTGGGAGGTATCCCTAGATGACCGCTGAGCCCAGGACCAAAAACGCAGGTGACTCCCTCGCAAATCAAGGTAGTTTTGCGATAGATAATTTTGAAGTCTCCACAGGACATTTTGGGCCATTTCCTGTTGCAGGCACCCAAGTGAGGTACCATTTTTATTGGGAGACTTGGGGAAATGTTGTGAGGGTGGAAGTTTGTGGCTCCCCGCAGATTCCAGAACTTGCCATCACAGAAATGTGAGGAAAATGTGTTTTTTTTAATAAAGTTTGGGGTTTGCAAGGGATTCTGGGTAACAGAACCTGGTGAGAGCATCACAAGTCACACCATCCTGGATTCCCCTGGATGTCTAGTTTTCAAAAACGTACAGATTTGCTAGGTTTCCCTAGGTGCTGGCTGGGCTAGGGCTCAAAATTTACAGGTAGGCACATTGCAAAAAAAGGGGTCAGTTTTCAGTGGAAAAATGTGATGTGTTGACGTTGCGTTTTGACCCATTTCCTGTCGCGGGCACTAGGCCTTCCCAGACAAGTGAGGTACCGTTTTTATCGGCAGACATAGGGGAACACGGAATAGTAGATCAAGTGTTATTACCAATTGTCTGTCCATGCATTTCTACTTTCCAAATGTACGACAGTGTGTAAAAAAGAAGACATTTTGAATAATGCTAGTATGGGTACCCACAAATTCAGAGATGTGCAAATAACCACTGCTTCTGAACTCCATATCTTGTTCCCATTTCAGAAAGACATAGGTTTTCTTGAAGCCTATTTTTCACTTTTTATATTTTACCAAATGAATTGCTTTATACCCGGTACACAATGAAAAACCTTTGTAAGGTGCAGCTCAGTTATTGGCTCTGGGTACCTCGGTTTCTTGGTGAACCTAGATACCCTATTTATCCCCACAACCATAAGGGTCCAGCGCACGTAACGGTATATTGCTTTCAAAATTCGGCCATAGTTAGAATAAGTTACAGGTGAAAATGGCTTGTTTTTTCAAATAGATTTAATATTTTATAATTTCAACTATTACTTTCTATAGGAAAACCTTGAAGGATCTACACAAATGATCTCTTGCTGAATGCAGAATGTTGTCTACCTTTCAGAAATGTGTAACTTTCCAGGATCCATTATTGGTTTCACACCCATTTCTACCACTAACTGAAAGGAGGTTAAAAGAAGGAAAAAAAAGGAAAAATAGGCTATGTCCCAGTAAAATGCCAACACTGTGTAGAAAATGTTGGTTTTATGACAAAAGTCTGCATGTTCCTGAAAGCTAGGAAGATGGTAATTTTAGCACCACAAACCCTTTGTTGATACCATTTGCAGGAGAAACAAAACATACGCTTTCTTCTGCAGCACTTTTTTCCCATTTTTCCCCCCAAAAAACAAAATGTAGCTGTATTTGGTCTAATTTCTCGGTCCCCTCCAGGGGAATCCACAAACCCTGGGTACCTTTAGAATCCTCAGGATTTTGGAAGAAAAGGACGCAAATTTGGCATGAATAACTTATGTGGACAAAATGTCACGGGGGCCTAAGCGGGCACTTCCCCAAATAGCCAAAAAAAGACTTAGCACAGAGGGGGGATGGAAGGCCTAGCAGCGAAGGGGTTAAAAAGGGATACCTATATGTGCCTGTACTTTTGGTTCAAATTCTGAAATTGCTTAATGGCAGGTTTAGCTGAATTCAAGGGGTGTTTGAAATGATTTTACCTCCTTCCACCATTGGATTTTCATTGCCCTGAAACTCTTCAGAGAGGTGCTGCATGTTCTCCCACATCTATCAAGTAGCGCACTGGAATTACTAATGTATCATTGGGTTGAGCTACCCATTTCCTACCTGACATAGCTAGAAGAGTACAGTCCCGGATTAGGGGTAGTCCCTGTACAGATGGATTTTGTGAATTTTCCCTGGGTTTGGTCACTATCAGGGAGTCAAGTTCCATGTGTGAATTTATTGATTAAGGCTCCTGTGGTGATAGTCTTTATTTATTTTCTATATGAGGCACTTGATGAAGCAGGCTTCACAAACATTGGAAAAAACATTGGAAAAAACTGGTTTCTTCTGACTAAACTACAGCATGATGCAGTACTGCATGATGCGGTACAATATCATTTGGGGGTGATGACCTACCTGGATACATTTCCATTTCTTCTTGTGTAAATTATCAGCTAAATAGCATCCTCCTCATCATGTAACGGGTGCAGTGTTCCTTATCTATGATCTGGTGGTTGACTTCCTCCATGAACATTATTTCCCTACCTCAATTTTCTCCTGAAGTGCAAGTGTAGGTGTGTGTGGTCTAATCTTGTCCTAATTTTTCATAGTTTTTGTGTCTTCTCCAGGTCTTTTCTCTACATTTGGGCTTGGGCTTTGTAGGAACCCAAGGTTTCTTAAGCGGATTGCTTTTTCTTGAACAGTGAAGCAATTTAAGCAACAACTACATAAGGGATTTACGTCATTTTATGGTTCTTCTGCCAATTATAACTAAGAAACATCTTTTTGTAATGGTGGTCTTATCTCATACGACGAGACGGATTGTGCCATCAGTGAAGTTGGCCCCTGAACTGCACTGAAGTAGTTGTACCCCAGAAAGGGCCGGCATTCTCTTGTTCCTTAACGACGTGTTCCCTGAAAATGCCGGAGGCATCATCATTGTCCAGTCTCTGCACCCTGTGATGGGACCACCTCCGCGCATGTCGGTACTGAAGGGTTTTCTTTGACCAGAAAGTGCGACCGGCCTGGCATATGGTCTCGTCGATCTCGGGGGGGGAAGGGCAGAGATTGCAGAACTAGTGGTGGTCAATCCTGGGGAACTTGGAACGACACTGAGGCAGTACTGGAAAGGCATCTTTACCATCACTGACCCAGCATTGTCCACCAGAAGATAGTGGTGGAGGGGGGAGTAGGCCCCAAGAAGCGGATGAAGCCCCGGTTGAAAGAGTTGAGGCTGGTGCAGGTGTCAGATGAACGTCGGCAGCCATGAAGAGGCATTGCATGAAGATTGTGCCGAAGCAACAGGAGACAGATGGTCAAAGAGGTCCAGCAGAAGGCACTATTAAGCACCGCTCAATACACACCTGAATCAGATTGTGGAAATAAAAACAATCTAACAATGGAGCTATTGCCCATGCACATTTCTAGCTGAAGGAGGAGCTGCTATACCTTGTAATCTAAAGACTTCTTTGAAGTAAAACAACCTGCAAACGCCCAAGCTCAACACCAGATGGCAAGGTATGCAGAGCATGTGAAACTACAGCACTACATGCTACGCACATTTATTTCCCAGGTTTGTGCAGATCGATGCAGAGTCATCTGTATCAGCTTTTTCAAAGAAGAACTTAAGGTGTATTTAACAGAAAATTTCTGGCAGTTCGCATCTCAAGCCGAATTGGACCGTGATCTAGTGGTCAACTTGAGTGACTACACCTTTTCCACCATGGAGACACAAGTGTTGAACAAGGGACTGGGATTCGTACCAACCCAGAAACTGGACATGTTTTCCCTGAGATTTGAACTGGTGAATTTTCCCTTAACATATGCCATAAGTCCTTCTTTGAGGAAGCGTATACCGACAACTCTACACATTAACACAAATTTGAGAAATAAGTCTACTTTTCAACCACTGATGCAGTCCAATCCCCCATACTGTCCTAGCATTGGAACAGACTTTTATTAAATACATTGAACACTTGGGGGCCTACCTCAAAATGAACAATTTCATAATCTCACCAATGTCAAAGAGGAAGCCCTTACATCTTTAATTAACAATGGGGACATAACCATCAAACCTGCCAACAAAGGTGGAGCCATAGTGGTTCAATCCACACGGATGTATAACAATGAATTTCAGAGGCTACTCTCAGATTGAACCACTTACGAGTTCTTGGAAAGTGACCCTAAACCTAGACTTCACAAAAACACTGTTGAAATGGTAACAGAAGCTAAATTAAATGACTTTATCAACCATGAAGAAGCAGATTTTTTGGATGCAAAAATCCATGCACCCCTAATTTTTACACTCGCCTCCAGGCACACCAATTCTCTCTGGTGTCATTTCCATTCTTGAACCTCTATCACGCTTCTGCGACTGGTTCTTGAGACCTTTGCTGGACAAGACCCACTCCATTTTGAAAGACGCAAAGCATGTTTTGTCAATCTTGAAAAATACAACATTTGATATCAGTAATAATGTGTTTATAAGTTTGGACATCGAAGCATTATATACCAGTGTCCCGCAGGAACAAACTGTGGTGGTGATCAAGTCTGTTCTCTGACGCACTGAATGGGACTTCCTGACATCTCCACATTTCGTGGTAGCATGCACCAGACTAGATGTGTGTCTGAAAAGTTTCCGCGCTCCTTCCACCATCTCCTTGTCTTTGCTTTGTTCGCCCTAAGTTGGCAGGGTATGCCCAGACGTGGGTCCCTTGCTCACTTTGCCACTGGATTCAAGCTAGCCTGGCTGATGAGGAGTGTTACCCCAAAACAGGTGCCAGGATGCTGGTTTCCGGTGACCCCGCAGGCGACCTCGTGGGTGTGTCCAGTTCCGGGTTGGATAAGCTATCTACCATGGCTCCCCAGGCTCGGGCTATATATATATTTTCTATGCCTCTTCTTGCTTTCCTCAGGAGTATTCTCCTCTCACAACCTTATCATTTCTCTTCTCCACATGTGCACTCTGGGACCCCCAGGAGTCTTCCAATTCCTCGCTATCTTGCGTTTGGCAAGGAAAAACGCTAAGTCTTGGAAATTGCTAGTAACTTTTGTCTTAGATGTGTGTGGAAACCATCCTAGCAAGCAATGCCCCGGGGTATGGGGATCCTCTCTCTTGATAATCTCCTCAAGCGTGCGTAAGACCTCTTCCCAGAATGTATGCAGTATGGGGCATGTCCAAAACATGTGATCGATGTGTGCCCCCACCCTCCCCGCATCTAGGACATGCCGTGTCAGTTACCTAGAAAAATACCTATCTATGCGCTTCGGGGTCAGATAGCACCTATGTAGGATATAGTAGTTGATGAGCTTAAAGTATGCATTCCTAGAGACCTTGGGCGTTCTGTCTAAAATATTGTCCCAGTCCCTTGCTTTAATAGGGATACCCAGCTCATCCTCCCACTGAGATTGCAGCTTTTCTAAGCTGTTGTTGGTCTGCGCGAAATGCTCGATATAAGCAAGTGACTGTCTTCATGGTGCTTGCAGAGAGAGCCATATATTGACAGCTCTGCAATATCGGAGGTTCAGTAGTTCCTGTGTGCCAATGTTAGCTTAGCGCTGTCTTGAGCGCTCTGTGCAGTAGAACTGTCCCCGGGGTAAGTCGAATTCTGCGCCGAATTCCTGGAACGGGAGCAGTTCTGAATCTCTATAAGGATATCCCACTTTTGTCGCCAGAGCCTCAAACCAGAGGTCAAGGCCGTGCCAACTGCCGCCATGTGGAAGTGCCCTCAATATTTCTAGAGGAAATTCAGGTAAGTAAGAAGTTTTAGTAAGTATCTTTTGTAAACCTCTGCCCCAGCATTTAGCTAGGACTCTGAATCCTGGCAAGTCGGTTATCGAGATCTTCACACTCGGAGAAACACCCGAAGGAGGTCAAGCAGTGATGACACAAAGCAGGCCCCTGGTCCGATCAGGGTTTTGTCTCTGTGCCAGCCACTGCAATTAGGCTGCAATATAATACGTCTTGAAATCAGGGACCGCCAACCCACCCGCTGTTGTGGGGCATTGCATCGTCACCAGCGCTACCCGCCTATGCCCTGTCCCACAAACAAACGCAGTGATCAATGAGTCTAACTCCTTAAAGAATGCATTCAGGATCCATACAGGAAGTGTGCTAAAAATGTATAGGAGACGGGAGAGAAACACCATTTTCAGGAGTCCTATTTTGCCTTCCACCGAAATCGGTAGCGTTGAGAAGTCAATGGATGCCCTCAGTGATCTAATAGTTCGCTCCAGGTTTCCTTCAAATAGATCAGTCCGGTTGTGATAGATCCTAACCCCAAGGTAGGCCAAGCATTGGGGTTCCCACTGCAGCTGAGTTAGGCTGACTGGGGGATTCTCACTCCGTACTATAGGAAAGAGCCTGGATTTCTGCCAATGAACTCTCAGACCAGACAATAAACCAAACTACTCCAGCATGGATCGGGCACCTCTCAGGTCTTCCTCTCTGCCATTTAAGAAGAGGAGTAGATCATCTGCACAGAGCGAAATTCGGTGATGATGCGGTCCTATGCACAATCCCCTATGCATATGTCCAGACCTAGCCGAAGCCGCAAGGGACTCCATAGCGAGGGAGAACAGCAGTGGGGATAGGGGGCATCCCTGCTGTGTTCCCCATCCCACCAGACAACCCGCAGAAATGACCCTTCCCCGTGCGCACTCTAGCAGTAGGTCTAGTATAAAATAATCAAGTTCATGCTATAAAGTTCTTACCCAGACCCATGTGAGCCATCACTTCATACAAATAGTGCCACTTCAGGCTATCAAATGCTTTTTCAATATCGACAGCGAAGACTACTGCATCCCCTCGGCCGTCCTTTTCAGCTTCCAAGATTGCTAATAGCCATTGGATATTTCTTGCTGGATTACGGACTGGGATAACTCCTGCTTGATCTGGATGTATCAATTTAGGCATTAAGGTTATAAGCTGAGCTACCAGAATCTTACTCAGGATTTGTAATCTATGTTAAGCATCGAAAGTGGTCGATAGGCCGATCGGTCATAGGCAGGTTTACCCGATGTTAGGATGGGGATTATCACTGATTCTCTATAAGTGTCCGGTAAGGAGCCGCTAGCCTTGGTCGCCATATATAAATCCACCAACCGAGGTGTTAACTCAGCAGAGTATGTGGCGTAGAATTCCACGGGGAAACTATCAGTGCCCGGGTCTTATTACGCGCCATATGTTTAATGGCAGAGGTTATTTCCTGCGGAGTCATATCTCCACCAAGAACTATCGCCTCCTCCGAACTATCGCCTCCTCCACCCCGAGCTGCGTCGACGGCAAGGCCCCCAGATATGTCTGCGTTCTCAGTGTTGTGTATGGGGGAGCTAGTATAAAGGGTTGAGTAGTAATGAGCGAATATATCACTGATACCCTCCAGCGAGTATATTCTGTTACCGTCTTCGTCTTCCAATTCTACTATTGCCGAACTGTTTATCTGGGTTGGCCAGCCAAGCCAGTAAGGAACCAAATTTATCTTGCTCAGCATGCGTTCTTTCCATGTACTGCTTAGAGTCGAAGCATCTAAGCCATTCTACATGCACCGCCACCTCCTCTTTAGCTTCTAGGAGTTAAGATTGCAGCTCAGGATGGCCCGGCCGTCGGGTCTCTACTTCCCTTAAAGCTCTCTCAGAAGTTTGGACATGGCCCAATAGTGTGTGCCTAATACCTTTCAATTCGGCCAAGCAATACCCCCAAAGCATCGTCTTAAAGCGTCCCATTCTATCTGAGGGGAGGAAGCCGTAGCAGTGTTGTCGGTAAAATACTGGATTATCTTGGTTCTGATCGACTTACAGAAGACCTAGTCTTCCAGTGACTCTGGTTTAAGCCTCCACATAGGAATTGAGGGTCGGGGTTGAGCCCATTGTAACTGTAATAGGACAGGATTGTGATCAGATATGGTGCAGGAGAGATACTCCACAGTTTGCACTAAACTATGCACATTTGGGGTGCAGAGAAAAAGGTCTAGTCACACATGAACCTCGTGGCGTCCAGAAAATAAGGAATAATCCCGCTCCATTGGGTACAGTCGTCTCCATGAGTCGGTGAGCTCCCAATGCTGTTGCCAGTCTTTGAACACACAGGCTCTATGAACAGTTTGGGAGTCATGGAGTGGAAGGTGCGACCGGTTCAAAGGAGTGTCAGATAAGCATTTAAAGTCCCCCTCATTATGGATGAAGCAGTCAAGTATGGTGCTAATCGTCGCGACACGCTCTCTAAGAATGAACTCTGGTACCATTGAGTTGGGTAACAATAAACATCTGTTATTCAGCGCCTTGAGACGCATGGGTGATAAGTGCGCTTTACAAATACAAGTGTTCTACGTTCGGGGAATACACGTTTACTATAGTTACATCATGGCTCTCGAGTAGCCCCTTACCACCACAAATCTACCCCCTGGGTCTATCAATTTGTCTACCATTTGGAAGGTGTCTCCCACTCCAATCGAAATGAGGACCCCCTGGCATAGGCCGAGAATGAGGTATAGTACACATGGCCTCTCCAGCAACGCTGCAGTGCCTCTTTATCTGTCAAATGTGTCTCCTGCAGGAGTGCTATTTGGACACCTCTCCTGTTCAAGTAAGAGAACACTTTACAGCCTTTTGTCATAGTATGCATTCCCCGGATGTTCCTTGTTAAGCCTTTATATACCATTTGTCCTGCCATGGTGTAATTTGGGGAAAAGTCATTACCCAAGCCCCCTTTCAGTCTCCTGTCCCGCAACCCCAGCATGCACCGTATAGGCACAATATACATTGTTGTACGACTCATCAATTCCCAACTTGTAACAAAAACTAGTGTCCCATCTTCCCCTCCCCAGGACAAGCAGAGAAGCAGAGTAACACCACCATCCAAGCAATAAAAGAGAACAGAGACAGTTGCAGAAGTTCTTCCACGCTATGTATAAGCGAGGGGGGTGGCCAATGAGCTCTCTGAGCTATCAAAACCCCATCCAGCTTATTTCAATAGTATTGCAAGGTCGGGCCATTATGCAGCTCTCAGTATCTTTCATAGGTATACCATGGGAGGGACAACCATGTTATTCTACTGTAATATCCCCCGAACATGTTACCAGTTCGTCGTATAGCTCAGATGTCGTCCAACTGTTTCGGCGTCACCTTGGGCATTTCCAGACTCGAACCCTGTGAAGCATTAGAGCCATGGTCAGAGTCTGACTCGTGGGTGGGAAGACTCTGCTCCGGCGACGTAGATCCCGTCCTTTTCCTACTCATCTTGGCTCCAACTTCCATTGCACTCTGCTGCCCAAGTTTAACCTTGGCTTGTGAAGGGGCAGCAGAATATTGCTGCAAGCGTTTGTATCGAAGTCCAGTACGACGAGCTTGTTGTTGTCTAGGGCTCTTGTCAGCTCCCTGTCCCTGTTGGCCATCTAGCTAATCCCAGACTTCCTGTGGGGAATAGAAAAACTGCGCCCCCCTCCAAGGTATCCACCCTCAGCATTGCAGGGAACTGCTTCTCGAACTTAAAGTCCAGTTGTCATAATTTTTTCTTAGCGTCCTAGAACAATGCTTTATGTCTCTGGACATCTCTTGAGAAGTCGGGGAAAATTCTCACTACAGCGTTATCAATTCGGAGCTCCTCCTTTCATCTGGCCTGCGCCAAGATAGGATTGCAATCTTTGCAGTACGATAGTCTTGCCACTACTGGTCTGGGAGGGGCACAGGGTTGAGGGGGCCTCGATGGGACTCGGTGTGCCCTCTCAAGTGCAAAGAATGCAGAGAGGCCCTCAGGCGCAACCTATGTGCGTAGCCAGTTCTCAAAGTAGCCCATCATGTTGGTGACCTCCACTTTCTCTAGTAGACCCACCACTCGGATATTGTTACGGTGGGAGCGATTTTCTGCATCTTACGCCCGCATTTCTAGTGTCCGAACCTTATCTTCTACTGCCGTCAATTGCTCCTTCATTGCAGCAATGGTAGGTGGGAGTTCCCCAGAGTCTGTTCGTTCATGGTGACTCTCTCCGCAAGGCGCTTATGATCATCTCGTAGGAGGACCAAGTTTGTGCTAATAGTATCTATTTTAGATTCCAGTTTCTCACAGGAGGCTGTAATAGCCTGAAGTATGTCCTGCAATGTGGGATCTTCAGAAGACCCCGTGGCCTGAGACGTGCCTTCAGGCCCATCCAGCAAGTCAGGATCCTGGTCTCTTCCACGGGTAGACTTGCCAATATTTCTCAATATCAAACCAGTGCTAGTGGACACCTTCTTCTCGTGCTCTTGCACCTGGTCAATTACAGCACCGTCAATATGGCGGGGGAAGAGGCCCCTTCGCCCTGATCTCCTAATAGCGCAGACGGAGGGACAGAGAAAGCTGCAATCAAGGCGATGGCAGCCAGTCTACGGTGGTAATTTTCTACTCAGGGACAACAAGGGTCCAAATTTGCATCAGGCCAGCCAAAGACTTCCCAGATAGGCCTTAGCCATTGCCCAGAGCAAAGGCCCCACAGCCACAGCCCAGGCATGTCCCTCAGTATTCTCAGGAGTGGTATAGGCTGCAACTCACCACGTGGGCAGCTTACTCACCTCTCTTGTCCCAAGGAGATGCCAGTATACAAGGGTTTGCAGTGCCTCAGTCGGTTTCCCCCGTCTTTCTTATATCATCCAATTCGGAGGCCAGGCCTCTTCTTTACAGCCTCATCTAACTGTCACTGGCAAGGTGATGTGTCGTGCAGCTTCCAGCCACTCCCTAAGGCCGGGGCCCGAGCCGTTCTCGTGGCCTCCAGTCGAGGTCATCCTCAGGCCCAGATGGAGGGCGCGGCTCTCAGCAACCTCACGGGTCGCCCTGCAAAGCGCAGCATAATGCTGCTGCGGGCCCAAGTGGCTAGGGCTGCTAGGCCCGGGGAGAGAAATCAGTGCCTCTGACTACACGCGTGGTCCAGCGGCCTCCAGCGCTGGCCTTCCTCCAGTCTCTCAGGTAGTGTTTTCAACCGGATAAACCTCTGCCCCGCAGCACTCCCATCCGGCCTGCAATGCGTGACCGGGGCCTCAGTGCGTCTCCCCTCAGTAGTTTCCCTCAAGGTCTCTCACGCCCGCAGCGGTCTCCAGCCGGCAACACCGCCTTTGGGTCATAGTCTCCGACTGCGCCTGTCTCAGGGGCCACGGTCACATTCACACACGTATGGGCCTTCCGGTTGCTGTGGCAGCTCCACTACGCTCGTCACCCCCTGCTACCAAGCAGCGCGGTACGTCACACCAGGCCTGGCAGACACGTTTACAAGGTCACAGCAGCCCCGCTGGTTGCAAGGCCGGTCAGTACTTGCGCCGTGGTGGCTTGGTCACACTGCAACTTCACTTGCTACAGCCGTATCTCTCCACTACTCGCGTCTCTATATGGCGCTGCTCCGAACGGGCGCAGTCATCTTGTCCCTGAAGCTCGCTCACAGACCCCTTCCACTCGCTCACAGCGATGTCGCCACGGGAACGGGTCTCACCACCACGGTTACAGGACCCTCGGTGGGGGACCAATGTGAAGGGGTATATACACATAAAGATTAGGTAGTAGTGGACCCTAAAGGGAGAAACTGCACATCAAATACTGACCAAATATATAAAAATGTCGTAATTATTGGCGTGTAATATTATTGTCTGAAAATATTTAGGTCGGGGTGCTCTATCAGCCTGTAACATCTACTACCTAGAGATGTTATCAGCACATTAAAACATAACATGCATATACTTGCACCCTAATCCAGCCGCTTGCAGCACACCCTTGTTATATATTATACAATCCAACACCAATTTGGGTTAGATTCAAAGCTCCAATCAACTACAAATATTCGTTTCATAGATAGATCAGTGTTGTACAAAGCCGACACACAGCCCAAAAACGAGTACAGCACAACAGTCAGCTCGCAAGAAGTAATGCGCATTACTTCTTGCGAGCTGACTGTTGTGCTGTCAGTGTTTGTGGACTACCGCATACTTGGGGTACTTTCTTATCATGGATGTGTACCTACAATCTCTCATCTTGAATATATAATCTATAAGGACGCACTACTTGATGCACACATATTGTGACTTTTCGTTTTTAAGATCTACGGGCTTATTACATGACATTTTCATGACACTTCATATGCCAATTGATGCGCCCGTGTGTCTACATCATTATTCGATTTGACAGTTGCTTCGCTACGATACTGCCTTGAAAAAGTCTGAGTGCAGACGAAACACGTGTCGGCTAGATCGTGTGCTGGAATAATTTTTAAAACATGAATCAATAAAGACAAGGATTTGAAGAATTGAACTCGTTTTTGGGCTGTGTGTCGGCTTTGTACAACACTGATCTATCTATGAAACGAATATTTGTAGTTGATTGGAGCTTTGAATCTAACCCAAATTGGTGTTGGATTGTATAATATATAACAAGGGTGTGCTGCAAGCGGCTGGATTAGGGTGCAATGTGAAGGGGTAGTTAGGGCTCTTGAGCTGGCCTCAGTTCATCAGGATGGCGATGGATGCAGGTCAGCCGAGCGGAACCCCGAGTAACGTAGCTCACTCCACCAGCCTCAGGTCACTCCCCTCCTCTACTATTTAATTTACATAGCGAACAGTTAGATCAAAGGGTAACGAAGGAGCCAGCCATTAGCCTTTTTAGGGTATAGGGATACAAAAAAAAAAAAGAAAGGCCTATCTGCAGATGACTTAATATACACTATAGATGCCAGAACATCTATTCGAAGCTTCGAGTGCTTAGCCAGTGACTCTGGGGCAATATCAGGTTATGCGATTAATTAGGTTAAAACCGAGGTCGTGATATAATTGCCCATAAAAAGAGATGAGAAACCCAGGAGATGGAGGCCTTAGAACGCAAGCTTTTGAACCTGGAGGGCAGTGGCGCCTCCACAATGACTGTTCATACCCTTCGCCAAATCGAAATAACTAAAAGGGAATATCAGGCGCTGGCGACCAGGGAGGTCAGGGCTCTGCAATTGGCAGTCCAACATCGACTCTACGAGACAGGCGACAGGGCAGGGAATTTGCTAGCGTGGCTGGGCAGGAAGGAAATGGAGTCAAGATGGGTAACGTCCATTACAAACCAAAGCTCCACACATACTACACCGACAGATATTGCAGGGGCTTTTGCACGGTACTACATGAACTTGTATGCGGCTACATCTCAGGCGGACGTGGCGCAAATAATCCACTACTTAGATGCAATCGAGCTTCCCTCGCTCTCTCGGGAGGAGAGGGACAGACTAGAAGAGGACCTCACTCTCGAGGAAGTGACAGAGGCCATTGGCCGCCAAAAGTCGGGAAAAACCCCGGGCTCAAATAGACTCCCGGGAGAATTTTTTTAATTAAATATTAGTTTGCTGGCACCACACTTATTAAACATGTTCCTGAAGGCCAAAGAGCAAGGGACTCTCCCACAAGATCTTCGAACGGCCACTGTAGTGGTAATTCATAAGACCGGGAAACCTCCGGAGGACTGTGGGTCATATCGGCCCATATCTCTGCTCAAAATCGAGACCAAAATTCTGGCTACTATTCTTGCAACGCGGCTCCTGACGGTCATTACCCCCTTGATACATAGAGACCAATCTGGTTTCATGCCTAAGCGAGCCACACGTTTTAACCTACGATGCTTGGCCAATTGGATGGCCACGGTTCAGCGTAGGGAAAGCCCCCACTGCTCCTTTCGTTGGACGCCGAGAAGGCGTTCAATACCATTCATTGGCCCTTCATGAGATGCACCTTGGAAAAGTTTGGCTTCGGCCCAATCTTCAGGGATTGGTTGGCACTCCTGTATAATGCGCCTGAGGCTAAAGTCCGAGTTAACGGGGTGGTCTCGACGAGTTGGTCGATTCAACGAGGCACTAGGCAGGGTTGTCCCCTGTCTCCCCTACTATTTGCCCTTATAATGGAGCCTTTGGCCTGTGTAGTTCGAACTCGTCAAGGTTTGGGGGGTTTCATAGACGAGTCCCGATTCTTAGAAGAAGAACGCATATCGCTGTATGCGGATGATATTTTATTATACATCACTGACCCAGCAGCGAAACTCCCTAAACTGCTACAAATTTTTGAAGAATATGGCCGACATGCCGGATACAGGATTAACTGGGGTAAGTCTACCCTGTACCCCATAGCTGGAATGGTGGCGCCCCACACTTATCCGAGTTGTCTACGGCTATCCACAGAGGAGTTCACTTACCTGGGACTCTATATTACCACTGAGGTAGCAACTAACTTAGAGCGCAATATCAGACGAAGTCTCTCGAACTTCCAAGAAGATGTCAAGAGATGGAGGAAACTCCCCTTGACGATCATGGGAAGGGCCGCTATGTACAAGATGATCACACTACCGCAGTTGCTGTACATCTTGCAAAATACCTATTGTAAAATCCCAGAGACTGTGTTCACAACCCTCAATAGCGAGCTACGCTTACTTCTATGGGACGGGGCCCACCCGCAAATAGCGTTACAAACGCTACAGCGAAACCCCTACAATGGGGGGCTCGCCCTGCCGGATATCAGAGCCTTCTGCAGAGCGGCCCATCTCATTGTAATTAATTAATGGAACCACGCTCCAGGTGACCACCCCACCTACAGGTTGGAAAGGCTACAATTTAGAGAGCGTACACAATTACACTTTATCTATGGTGGCAAAGGCTATACTCGACTCCTACCAGCTACCCAACACGTGTTGGAGGAGTGGAAAAGTGCTGAGAAACAAATGAAATGGGACATGAAACCAACAAGGGAGACCCCGTTATGGGAGGGAACTAGACTGACTGAAATTCGGAAATTGAGAGGCTTTAAACAGTGGGATTTAATAGGGATCTCTAAAATAGGGGATGGATTGCAGGCAGGCACACTGGCCCCATTTGCCTCGCTGCAAGCCACGTATCAGCTACATGACACTCAAGCCTATGCCTATCTCAGACTAAAACATGCCTGGCCGGCGGAGGGACTGGACACACAGACACTGCCGGAATATGCCCCATTAGAAGGCAGACTTTTACAGGAAGAGATTCCGACTCAAGCCATCTCATTGACTTCTAAAACACTGATTAACAATATGCCTGACAAACTAGGCCCTCTTCGGACTAAGTGGGAACTTACCACGGGTCCACTAGAGGATATTGACTGGGAAGCCGCCCTTATGCACCTAAGAGAAGTAGCGATTAAACTACGACTACGGCTCATTCAGTATAAAATCCTGCATAGGACCTACTTTGACAGAGCACGACTTCATTCCATGGGGAGAGCAGATAACCCAGATTGCCTTAGATGCCATACACAACGCTGTACATTCATACACAACCTCTGGGAGTGCAGTAGAGTTCAAACTTATTGGAACAAGATAATACAGGAACTAAACAACATACTAGAGGCCCAACTTGAGTTGGACGCAAAATTCCTCATACTGGGAATCCCCACAGATATGGACCTGACAAGGCATAAACTCATGTTGGCTAATTTGGGGCTGGTAGTAGCCAAGAGGGATATAGCTAGGTATTGGGGTGCCCACCGACTCCCTACACTTAAAGAATGGAGAGCAAGCTTGGATCTATATATGGTTGCGGAGAAAGTGACATATAAGGCGAGGGGTTTCCCCCGGAAGTTTCGAAAGATATGGGCACCGTGGATAAAATATTATGGGTTAGAACTGGGTGATGAAGAGGAGGAATTGCTTTTGCCACTGGGAGGATTGGGGAAAGGGACTTGATGATTGTGAGACCGGACCTATCATTGATGAAGGGGTTTGAGTTGGATCTGACCCTTAGCATATGTATACGTACTATGTTGAAATCTAACCTCGTGCTCTCTTTCAGAGGAACTGTCGATATATATTTTGCCCTATGCCAACTGCGACAGGCCAACTACCAATCTGTAGCGTGCATTCATGACTTCTTTGATTGTAAATTAAAATTATTAAAAATAAATAAACATTTAAAAAAAAAAAAAAAAACTGAGGTCGTGGTCTGGAACATACAGTGGCAGAATATTCTAGTAAAGAAAGAACAGAGATATTTGGGCATCCTGATCGATCACCCAAAATCGTATAGGCAAAAAAGGAGGTGGTCTAGCTGTTGTGTTCAGGCAAACATTACATATCACTAAAGTTGACGACACCACCATAAAGAATTGTGAGGCTCTTCTCACCAGATGCAATCCTACACAGTCTTCCTCCTGTAACTTCCTGCTCCTTTACAGACCTCCACCTAGCAAGGCGACATTCCCAGACACACTTCTAGACACAGTTTCAAACCTGATAACAATACACTCCAACCTATGCGTTCTGGGTGACCTCAACATTTGGTTTGACAAACCCAATATGACCCATCCAAAAACAATAATCACTGGCCTAGATGCACTAAACCTGCATCAGATTGTCCACCAGCCCACACACATCGCTGGACATATCCTAGATGTCATTTTTGCTAATACCGAACTAGTTACCTTTCAAACTACAACTCCAGTCACATGGTCAGACCACCACTTGCTTGCTTTCCAACTTAAAACAACACTAAGCGACTCACCTAAAACTACCTTACATCCATTCACCTATCGACCGTGGAACAAACTCAATTTGGAACAGTTAGAAACACAACTAACATCCAGTACAAATCTGGAAACAATAATTTCTGTTGAAAAACTATATGAGTGGTTACAGGAAGCTTTTGAAATCCTTCTACCACTCAAAACCACACAACAGAACAAAAGAAAAAAAGCGCCTTGGAGAAACCGAGATAAAAGACATAAAAAAACAAATTAGAAAGCTGCAATGTACCTGGCTCAAAACAAACGCCAAACAAGACAAACTTCACCTACAGAAAATTAACAGATTATACAAGTCAGCTATCAAAAAAGCTAAGAAAAGGTACTATTGAGACAGAATTCAAAATGCTAAATGTGCAAATAAAGAATTCTATAAAATACTCAATGAATTTTCCAAACCAAATTGCCTAGAAGGAACTCATCCCGTTACTCAAGATTTCACAGACAAACTGGCAAATCATTACACTGACAAAGCAGACACGTTGGACTCGTACTTAAAACAGAGACAAAGCACCAGCACTAACCCTTTGACAAAACAACAATCCAAGAATACTCTAACCCAGCCTCTCCGTTCCTTCCAACACATCTCACACGATGAATTTATGGCCCTGGTCAAAGCAAGCAGGCCTCCCGGCAGCCCTTCTGACCCGTGTCCACCACAAACCTTCAAGGCAATTCTTTTAACAACCTCTGCTGCCACTCCAGTAAGAAGAATCATCAACGATTCCTTAACTATCGGAATATTTCCAGAAGAACTCAAAAAGTCATACATACGCCCTTTACTGAAGAAAACAAACTTGGACCCGCTGCACCCTGACAACTACAGACCCATTACAAATTGACCTTTCCTGGGCAAACTGATAGAAAGAGCAGCGTTCGCCCAGATGTCACAATTCATTGAAGAGAATGACATACTTTCAGACTTCCAAACAGGTTTCCGTCCGGGAAGAGGCACAGAATCTGCCCTCCTTGCCGTCTGGGATGACCTGAAGAACACAGTAGACCGCAACGGGGTTGCTGCGCTTCTCCTCTTGGACCTCTCGGCTGCCTTTGACACGGTTGACCATGACACTCTGAAACAAAGACTCTATGAAGCCGGTATAGAGGGGACTGCTCTAGACTGGATCGCGTCCTACCTTCGAAACAGAACTAATGTCATCCATACCCCACCTTTCTCATCCAAACCATACTCCACAAAAGCAGGGGTCCCTCAAGGCTATCATCTCGCCCATGCTTTTCAACATCTACATGAAGTAATTACCGGTACTGATCAATCAATTTCACCCCACGTACTATAACTATGCAGATGACACACAAATACTCCTTCAACTGGAATGCCCCAAAGATATTGGAAACTCCCCAATTTTCAGTTGTCACAGAGCCGTGGATCAGTGGATGACTTGGAGCCACCTCAAATTGAATGCTTCCAAAACGGAAATACTCGCGTGAGGGGATTGGAAACATTATGACCCGCTTGCCGCCTGGCCTGATAAACTGGGATCACCACCTAAAGTATCGAAGGAAGTAAGAAACCTCTGAATGACCATGGACTCCAAGCTGTCGATGAATGCCCAAGCGGACAAACTAGCAAGATCAAGCTTTGTCACTATAAAAACACTGCGACGAATTTTCCCTCATTTGGGATTTCCACACAAGGTCCAAGCTACAGTCTCCCTTGTTCTGTCCAAACTCGATTACGCCAATAGCCTCTACCACGGATCACCTTTAAAGACCATGAAAAGACTACAACGGATTCAGAACTCTGCTGCCAGACTATTCTTGCATATCAAACCGCGAGACCACATCTCACCTGCCTTAAAAGCCCTGCATTGGTTACCGTTTGCCAGAAGTTCCACGTTCAAGCTGCTTTGCATCACCCACAAAGCAATACATGGAATGGGACCGCTCTTCATCAGAAATAAAATCACCAAACACATTCAACAAAGGAACCTCCGCTCTAAAATGGCACCTCGCCTCAAAATCCCAAGATACAAGAAAAAACCCATGGGTGGCACATCCTTCTCTGTTCAAGCAGCCAAACTATGGAACTCTTTACCCCCCAACATAAGATCCACGGACAGCCACCTTATCTTCAGAAAACTGCTCAAGAATTGGCTCTTCCCCACATAAGCACCATATGCAAACAGAAATTTACAGCATATCCCTCTGTATATAATCATTTATTTTTACTATAAATATGTACCTATCTTTGTGTATTGCTTTGTATAAACATGTAGAATAATTATGTTAAAACATTTTTTTTTTTAAACTTTAAGTACAATAAAACACGAAAACCGGAGTTTATCTGGTGCATCTTTGGTCTACATGTACTTCTTCCATTGTGCATCTATGTACCTTCCATGTACTTGGATCTGTGTGTTTGTTACTTTCCTCCTGAAAAGCATATCCAATGCACTACCCTATTTCTCATCCTGTACCTCTATCAATATCTTTAATCTACATATACCTACCCCCTTTATGCATCTATATACTTTCAATGTACTTATGGATCTATATATTTATCACTTTCTTCTAATTCAGCATATCCAATGCACTACCCGCTTTCTCACCCTATACTTCTCTCAATATATCTTCTAACCCAACTTTCTGACTCATCTCAAACTTCTTTCTACTACTCTTTCCAATGCACTACCCTATTTCTCACCCTATACATCTATCAATATATCCTCTACACCCATTCTCTCATTTATCCCAAACCCCATACCACTACTATGATCCCCAAAATAACCCTTTCTAGACTCTTCCTTACTCTACCCCTCCTTGCATCATCTGACACCTTTTACTATACCGATCCCCAAAACAAACCTTTCTAAACTCTTCCCTCTGACTCTTCCCCTCCACAACCCCTTTTTACTCATCCAAAAGCCTCCTCCTACTGCTATGACCTCCAAAAAAAAAAAAAATCAAAATCCTTCACTCTCCTATCCCTCCACTATCCTTTTCAATCAAAATAACAGACCAACGTGTTCACTTCGCAAATTTCATATTCCACTATACTAATTCACCACTAATCCTGTATGGGTCCCAGAGTAGCGTGCTACTCGCCAAAAAAGCGCTTCAACACCTCATCAGAGGTAAGCAAGCATTATATAAATGCAAACCTTTTTCCCTCTTCTATCCCTCCACTACCTTTCTCTATCCAACTGAATAACACATCCACCACTCAAACTACTTTCATATTTCACCATACTAATTTTCAACAATAATCCTTTATGGGTTCCGGAGTAGCGTGCTACTCGCCAATAAAGCGCTTCAACACCCCATCAGGGCAACACCCCATCAGGGTTACAAGCGCTTTATAAATACAAACCTCCTTCCCTCTTCTATCCTGCCGCTACCCTTCTCTTTCCAAATAACTGAATAACATATCCACCAATCAAATTACTTCGTATTTCACTATACTAATTTTCAACACTAATCCTTTTATGGGTTTCCGGAGTAGCGTGCTAATGCCCCCCCCCCAAAAAAAGGCGCTTCAACACCCCATCAGGGGTAACAAGCGCTATATAAATACAAACCTTTTTTCCTCTTCAATCCTTCCGCTATCCTTCCGAATCCAAATAACTGACTAACCTATCATCCACTTTAATTACTTTCATATTTCACTATACTAATTCAACACTAATCCTTTATGGGTCCCGGAGTAGCATGCTACTCGCCGAAAAAGCGCGTTGACGCCTCGTCAGGGGTAGTAAGCGCTATATAAATACAATACAATACAATAATCTTGATTTAATAACAAAGATTAATTTGGGAAAAGCCTCGAATGAGGTAAATAAAATGCTCAAAAGATGCCAGAACCTGCCTTTGACAATCTTTGGCAGAGTCATCCAGATTAAAATGAAAACCCTCCCCAGGTTTACTTTTCTCTTTAACTACATTCCCTTAACATTTAGGAAAAGCAAATACAAACGATACAGTGGAATAACAATAGTTTCATATGGGCTTCCAAGGTGGCGAAGATATCAAGGAAGAAACTTCAGAAGACACTCGGGGGTGGGTGGGGGTATACAATTGCCTGATGTTCAACTGTATTCTATGGCATTTCAATTTAAGTCAATTAGGTCCCTTTGCAATACGTCTGAGGCAGTGGACAATATGGACACAGACAGGGCTTTAAGTGGGATGTAAAAACTGTGTGGGGGGGGTCTCTCAAAGGTGCGTGGCCAATGTAATTAAGGGCGTGGCTTAAAGACACATAAGCTAAAAATCTGTGCTTAGCATAGTGTGTCGCCCGACTTGTATTTTGCTGTTTCTGTCATTGCATCCAGATATATGATTCAACAAGTAACATCATACCTACAAGTCAGGAATATTGGCTTTGTCAATGGTTGTTAGTTCCATAAGATAAATAATCAGCAACTATGGCTTGTACATAATATTGAAAAAGCTTCCACTTAAAGCCCTGGTGACACCAAGGCAATGTTGCTGCTCCTGCGTTTCAAAAAGAGAAGGGAAATCCAGAGAGAAAATGACTCTCTTTATAAAGGATTTCCCTTCCACTACAACGCTCACTTGGCATGACGTCATGCCGTAACTTCTCCACTAGTGAGAAGTGAGCAGTGTGAGCACACGCACATCAATGTGCCTGCTGTCTCTGCAGTCCGGAAAAAACGGACGCCTGTGCCAGGGCACAAAACAGAGCCCGATAGAGACCCGTTTCGAGGCCCCCTTTAAAAAAACTGCCGGTGCTCAGCACCGGTGACCCAGGCCCACTTAAAGCCCTGGACACAGATCATATGTTTAGGGTTAAGATAGGTACCCATTGTCCTGAGTTTGGGTTTCTCTATAAGTTTGAAATACTTCAAAAGGGTGTGGTTGAAGGTGTTAAAATCAGCCACAATCGTTTGTTTTACCCTTCTGAAAATACTGTATTATTCTTCATACGCTCAAACATGGGATTCCCCTGTACACTAAACTGTTTGCAGGATGCCATGTGTGGCCCGCTTCAGACTCCAGGAATTAGACGATAGGGCGACCTGCTGGATGGTAATGCCAAGTTCAGCAGGAATTGGAAAGTAAAGCAGAGTAATGGTATGAGACCCCATTTGAAGGAAAGCATAGCGACCTCCCCCCCCACCGAGGTGTAGCCAGTTAACAAGTGGTTAACGGGCGACAGGATGTAAGGTGATAAGGATCCAAAAGAAAAAAACAAAAATGAGTCGGAATATAAGACATTGTGGTACACACAAAACTTCCTAATAATAACAAAAACCCTTCACAATGTGTAGAACCCCCTCTATGTGGCCTTCCACCTGTCACAGGGCAATATCCTTGTGGAAGATGCTCCAAATGTCCATACACACAGGCCACAAAAAAATGTTGATCTTGGGATTGAAAGACCATGGAAACTAAAGAAACATACAAACTGCAACACTGCCAACGTTATCTACATGATATCATGTCCTTGTGATTTTCGCTATATAGGGAGGACCTCAAGGAAGGAAGGAATGTAAGGTGTAAACGAAGTACCACATGCAGGATATCCCATTTTATTGAACACAAACACAATGAGAACAAGATTAAATGGGTTGTGTTAGAGGATATCACCAATTACTCCAGGACGTTTTACACAGCAAGGAGCAGAGGTGGGTATGCTGTCTCAGTACCCAAATCATAGGCCTAAATGATATTCCCGGCTTCGTATGGGGATGACAAGAAATACCCCTTGATAATTGTTCACTAGCTGATATGGTTCCCAGTTCCTGACTTTTCGTCAATGCTTTGACTTTCAACATCACAACTCAGGATCCTGATTAGCTATTTCATAGAACCAAGCTTTTCCAATGATTTTCCACTCTGGGGATCACGTCACGTACTTCAGTGACTGGTGTGTGAATACATACTTGTTACAATTGCACTGCGTCCTTACATACATTTGCATTGCGGTATACCCAGGCAGGGCATGCCCGGGCCCCTCATCCATGAGGAATATATTACCCTCTTTTGGGGTAAGCACCAATGTGTGCATGGCATGTGTCAAGAAGTGATTGATATGATGCATTTACAATGCGTATTATTTTCCTATTACACTGCACCATTTCATGCACACCATGTGTTTTTACAGTGTTTTTTTCACCTTCATGAGTGCTACCTGGAATGTCTGTGCTGAGCCACCATCTTCTGCCACTCTAGTCTGCCAAGACTGGTTAGTGGTTGTTGCAACCCAGGAATTACGACAGTCTTCTTGGAGTCTTCTATCTGTGGTTTATGTGCGTCTTGCTTTAGTATTTTATAGGTACTATATCTCTGTTTCCAGTGGTATCCCCACAGGGTGCAAGACAATAACTGTAAGTTTTAAAATATCCTATTTGTGCATGATAGTTTGTTGTACTGAGAGTTCTCAGTCCCGAGGAAGGTCGCGGACATTGTAGCGCCATAATGGACGGCAGAAATATGTTATCCTGAGACAAGGAAGTCACTATAACACCTTAAGTTCAAATGTAGTGTTTTTAATTTCCCACTTTGAATTTCACAGAGTAAAGGGTAGCATAAGGGCTTCACAGTAAGGGATTCTATATTTTTACAAATAGATCCCATACATCATCAGCAGTAGCTCACAGTGACCTATGAACTGCTCTCAAAGTGTCTCGATGAGCCCATCTGCCCCCTAATACACTGTCAGGCAGATGTGACGACCCTATGATGAAGCATGACACCTGGGTAGGTGTGCGAGGGTCTGTCAAAATCTTTTAATAATATCCAAGGCATACATAATAATAGTGAATGGTTCGTATGAAAAAGGCAACTCTTTTTGAACCCTCCTTCCTCTTGGACCCAGGTAAATTTTGGATTGTGCAGGGCAGGTCAGCTAGATTGAGCTCTGCCCTGCCTTTCACCTGCACGACAGCCCAACACCGACCAGCGCCACTGACATCAGTGGCCACCACCTGGGACCCAACACAGGTCTTCACGCAATTGCTAACATCCTGCAGTACCGCCCAACCCAGAGTCTGCCCATTTTATAGTGAGGCAAAAAACTTTTTTTTTAACTATGCAGTGTTTTTGCTGGCATACTTAACTGGGTTGCACACAGTTTCCATTTTAAAATATCTTACGGGATTAAAGGCACCTGCTGAGAAGATTTTTGTGTGCCCAGCAATTTCAGGGGATAACAATAATTTTTTATTTTTTTTATTTTTTATTTTTTTAGTCCTCATTAAACATAAATAAGTGAGAAGTCTTTGAGCAAACCAAAGGTTTATTCAAGGATCCCCGTATATATGTGATGATACCTTCAGGTTGCGATGCCCTCCAGGGGTCCAACAAAACTAGTTGCTAAGATTCTGATGGAGATAAGTGTAGCGGATGGATATATTTCACCACCACCGCATGCATGCACTAACTCCGCGCTCACTTATATAATAATCATTGGACTTTTATGTATGTAATGTCAAATAGCAAAAATAAAAATGTAAACCATGTTCTCCCAATCAACCCAATTCCTCCATATTTTACATTGGGGATAACAATAATGGCAATATAACACTGGTGGTAAATACACTTGCTGGCAAGATCAGTTTATTGTCTATAGTCAGAGTTTTGACACAACAGAGTAGCAAAAAGGGTTAATAAGGCTGTTGCAAAGCATAACGTGTAAGATTTAGATCACAGATTTGTATTTTAGGTAGATAGCTCAATCGGTAACTGCTTTTGTCACAGAGATCGATTTTTATCTTGTAGATCATGAGTTACAATCTTTCTACGGTGAGATATGAACTGGCATCAAACAGCTGCATGCAACTGAAACACAAAGGTTTAGCATTTTGTTTTCTCCTAATCTTTTGCTATAAAGTTGCTCAAAAGTTTTCTATTGTAGCTCGTACACAGCACTGTGCCAGCCCTCATCCTCCTTCGACCATATAAGAATGGATTGTGTGAGCAAAACCCGGCTCACCGCACATCGCAGATCCAGCAAAGAGCACTATCAAGACTACAAACCAAGAAATGATTTAACAAACAGCACTGCACCAGTTCTCAGGTGGTCCAGGCCCACATGTTTTACTCACCTAGCTTTGTGCTGGCTCAGTTTCCTGCACTGACTACAAGCACACACTACAATGATGCAGCAAATTAGCCAGCCTCTCAATCCATCTGCAATTTCCATGTACACAGCATCATATAAGGCCCAAAGCCCTGTCCTTACTCACATTACCTTAAGTCCAGCACACATGCCAAGAGAGGCATTTCTGTTGCTAGAATAAAGGGAAGGATTTTCTTCAGCATTTGCAGTTTAAGAAAGTTAGCTGAACAGACATTTTGAATTTGTAGTAATGAAGATCCCTCACTTTGTGAAGATCAGTACTGCAGCACCTCTACAATGACCCAACAATGCACCTGCTTTGCCACAGTGTACTGACCCGTAGAAGCTCCTCTGGCAGGTCTCCTCCATCATTGATCCCTCGGTTCATAGCAATAAAGCGCTCCACACCTGGCTTGTCTTTCACGTTTGGGTTGTGGAGACTGGTATTCAGCATAATGATGGCAAATGACAACACGTAACAAGTGTCTGGGGAGATAAGAGAACAGCACACCAGTGAAAGACAACCTGTCACTGTCATTATAATGAAGTCAAGTTAAAATACTTCACAGGTTGGAATGGAATTAGAGGGACATCTTCACGCTTCAGGTGTTCAGGCACTCAGAACAGACATCCTGGAAAAGGGAATAAAGTAAAATCTGCTGCTCGTACATTCAAGGTATTGTACTCCGTTCTGAAGGCTAATGAGGAATATTGTGCTCCATTTTGAAGGCTACACCTGACGAACATACCTAAAAGCTTTATCAGCTAATTGTTGTTCAGTTCTGGATACCATATTGGGTAATTGGTGCCTAGTTTCGAAGGCCTTATCTCCAATACCATGTCTCAGAGACCGCATCAGGAGAAATATGTCCTGTGGTGGTGCTTACATGTGGAGTACTATCTGTTCTGAAAGCCAAATTTGATGTATGACTTACTGGAGACTACAGGTAGAGCATTATGTCCAGTTTTGAACACAACAGTGCTGGGGACCTCTCAGACACAGGCCTCTGGAAAAAAACATCAACATATCTCCCTCCCACACATACAAGACCAGTAGAAATACTTACCTTTGAAAAGGCGGTATATAAAGAAATTGAAAATCTGAATCCGAACAAGAAAAAGACATTTCAAAACTTGAGCAACCAAGAAAAATTGGCGCTGAGAGAACTACACAATGACAATGACACAGTGATAAAACCCGCAGATAAAGGCGGAGGGGTAGTAGTCCAGAACACCAAGGCATACAGGACTGAATGCTTAAGATTACTAAGCAATGAGCGCCATTACAAAGTCATCAAAGTCGATCCCACCCCTTCACTGAAACTTGAGGTAGCAACCATGGTGGAAGTAGCAGAAAACAGAGGGCTGGATTACAAAGTTGGAAGGGGACTTTCTGAGAAATACCACACCAAGGACACCATACTTTTATACATTGCCAAAAATCGCGATCCACCACCAGGACGACCAATAGTCTCCAGAATAGGATCCTTATTGGAACCTTTATCACAATTTTGTGATTTCTTTCTGAAACCCATTCTACAGAAAACGGAGACATATATCGGAGATACCAAAGATCTTCTGTCACAAATCAAAGACATAGACTATAACCCTCAAACCCACCTCCTGATGAGTCTAGACGTGGAGAGTTTGTACACTAGTCTACTGCAGAACGACACGCTAGATGTAATAAGCAGAACATTACAAAAGGAAGACTGGAAATATACAACACCAATAGAATTAATCATGGAATGTGCCAGTCTTACCCTAACAAAAAACGTCTTTGAATTCGAAAAAACACTATTTACATACCCACGGGACTTTAATGGGTAGTGCTTTCGCGCTTAGTGTGGCAGGGTTGTATGTGTACAACCTAGAAACTGAACGCAAATTACATGAAAGCAATCCCTTCAAGGATCAAATATAGTTATGGAGAAGATACATAGACGATATCTTTGTAATATGGAAAGGAGACAACGATTCAGAATTACAATTTGTGGATTGGATTAATTATCAGGACGCCAACCTCAAGTTCACCTACACCACAGATAAAGAAAGATTGGTATTCCTGGATGTCACTATTTTCAGTAACAACGGAAAGCTATACACAGACACTTACCATAAACCAACAGCTAAAAACAACCTTCTGCGATTTGATAGCTTCCACCCTAGACCACTGCGTGAAAATCTACCGTACGGAAAATTCCTTCGCTTACGACTGAATTGTAATCAGAGGAGTGATTTTAAACAACAAGCAGATACACTCGCAGAGAAACTGAGAGCCAGAAAGTATCCAGAAGATATAATAAAAAAAACTAAAAAGCAAGCAAAAAACCAGAACAGAGAATCGCTCCTGGAAACGTATCCAAAAGAAAAGACAGAAGCACCATTGGTATGCGTGACTATGTACAACACAATGTCTAATGAAGTCAAAAAAATAATCAAACAACTGGAAAATATTAAACGTAGGGAGCAGAAAGTGGGACTTACTATTGTTCTCACATAAAAGAGCTAAAAGCCTACGTGACAGTTTGGTACATGCTAGACCAATACAATATCCTAAACTGACACATAAGACACTATCAATGTTCGGTTTACCACCAATCACGGGTCACTACCCTTGTGGCCAATGTAGTGTCTGTCATTTGACATCACCAACAAAGTCAGTAGATGTTGGATTACCTTCCCCCTGGGAACTGAGGACGCATACAAATTGCAACAGCAAGCATGTCATCTATCTCATTACATGTCCATGTAACCTTAAGTACATAGGCATGACGACCAGAAAACTAAGCACACGAACTGTAGAACACAGAAGTACCATAAGATGCAAATGTAATACAACCAAAATGGCAGACCACTTCATAAACAATCATCACACCCCGAATGACATGAGATGGACAGTCATGGAACACGATAGAAGAAACCAGAAACATTGAAAAAATTATTTTTGAAAAAGAACAGAGGTGGCTGTATAGACTCTACACACACAACCGGATTAAATGATGCGATACCCTGGAATAACATACTGTGACATACTAATGTATTTAGACATATTACCGAAAGAGACCTTAACATCAAATATCGTTTGCACACAAATACTTGATTCCCTAAAAATCACCAGCTTTGTAAACTCAATGCCCCACAATGCATCTGGATGTCATGCAATGTGATGCGGGATCATATGATCCCGAACACCAATCAAGAGAGTCCTTAAAACCAGGAAGTAAAACACTCGATCTCCAACATGCAGGGAGTCAGGGGCACTCCTCAAGGGTTGAGCGGACCAGTACCCTTGACGAATGTGTGACTATAGGGACGGTCCATCCCTGAAATTTCCCTATGAGGTCAGTAAATCGACCTAGACATCAGTTGACCATACAAGGTCCTCCGTGTATGGTCTGTATGTAAATGTGCATGCTTTTCAAAAAACGATGTGATTTGTACATGCCAATAGGCTGTTTATTATAACTAGCAGGGAAAACACAGGTCCTGAAGAAAGCAAATTGATCTTTCGGGGCAGTTTGTGGCTGAAACATGTCGACCGATTAGACACTTGGGATCAATATATCATAATATGGTATCACTTTTCATACTTTTAATCTAGCCCCTAAACCTACGCCATTAAATAACTTTTTAGGTTTCAGAGGTTATTTTAAACTCACCAAGATCCCCTGCCTTCACTCACAGTTATCACAGAACTCCGCTTACAAACACGTCGAGTCCACTCACACACCTTGTGTGTGTGAGTGAGGGTCCAATGATGAAGCAAGCCACAGGTGGTACCTGTGGGTGAGGACCCTAATAAATGTGTATATATATATATATATATATATATATATATATATATATATATATATATATATATATATATAAACTCTTCTTTAATCTCACACAAGTCTGAGACAAATGTTGGGTGAGCACCGATTTACCTGGGTGCCGTTATCTACCGGTCTCGGATAGACCATATACATGCACTTTATGATATTCAAGATATTTCCTGCTTTAGTTTGTTGAAGCAGTTTTGGAGGTAACATCTTCAAAATTTAACAAGAAAAGTCATAGCCAATAGGTCGGACTTAGATTTGAAAGCACCTGAATGCCTCCTTCCATGCACTTACTCATCATCCGTGCACTCAATCACTCATAATTGCACGCATGCATCTTTCCATTAACTCATTCTTGCAATTAACAATAACCCATGCACAGTCAACTTCCTTGAGACGAGTGTGAGTGATGTCTGTAAGTTCAGGCTGCTACTCTCTAAGTGCTGTCTATAATGTGTGACTACTAGTCTGTGAGTGGTGTACCCCCATTACTTCAATGGCTCGTTGTTGGGAGTCAGTCCATCGCACAGAAGCTTTCCTACTTCCACATCGAGTGTTACATCGCATGGGACATTACATTGCAAATAAGTATAGATACATAGTAATAACAATAAGAATGATTCAGTAAAGATTTATCAAAAAGTAAAATTAACTAAATTCATTAAAAAACACAAAGGATTAATAAACAGACCTATGGAAAAGTTAAATAATTACATCTTTGGGTGCTTTTATAATACAATATGAGGTGGTAATGTTAAAGATTGCAGGAATCGCTGTTAGCATGAGCTGAAAGCCATTTTGTACTTGGCAGCCATTTTAGTTAGCCATGTGCTCGCCATGTGCTTTCTCCCTCTTCCAGAGTCTTGCACATGCTCAGAGAGGCCTAGCTGGTAGAATGCACCTGCTCCTAGTATAGAACTGTCAAGCTATTCTTACTCATGTAAGCAGTTTAGTCTCCCTCCCACTTTGTGGAGCAAGCAAATTTTGTATACCCATATTAGTCAATAAGCATGCTTGTATGTGCTAGGACCTCCCTTGATTTTATGCTGACTATGTAACAAATACATATATAAGGACCCTGTTCTCTGCACTCATTAGAATGCCTCCTACAGTGGCCTGCGGGTACCGTGAAGATGCAATCTCCCTCATCTGAGGTTAATAAAACATGTTTTTTGATATTACAGCTTCTGTGCCAATCTTTTCCTTGTTGGTCTTAAGGACCAGATGTATCAGTGAACCCCTAAGAAGGTTTTTATTTCTACAGTAATAAACCCATGTTTCAGAGTAAACTGGCAAATATAGGAATTATTTCACTGTTACCTATGAAATACAGATTTGTCACCATAATGACAGACAACAAACCACTATGAATAGCTTAAACATATTCTGAGCTACTAGGATTATAGGACATGAATAACCAAATTAAGATGCAAGGTTTTCTTAATTATGAAGCAAGCAAAAAAATGCTAATTATACGGCACATTTTCTGGCAGTAGTATTTTAATCTATTTTAGCTAGATTTTCTGTGCAAAAACTACTAATTATGCGACAAATTCGGTGGCAAATGCAGTAATTCCATAATTAAGTGCTAAATGCTGCAGCTGAGAATCACATAAATCCACTGTCCATTGTTTTATCAACGATTTACTCATGAAATGTAAACCTATTTAATTCCAATCACTGCCCGTTGCAATTTGAAAAACACTTTTCTTTTCAAGATAACTACCCCAAAATACACATGTATAAAAGAAAACAATTTATAAAGGTTAACATGCGTAATATGGTCCTATATTGCCATCTCGGGGTTCTGGTGACATTTACAACCACTCTGCTCCAGACTTGTGGTTTATGTTTAATGTTAATATTGGATCATATTACATGTATACCTGTAATGTATACTATATATAACTAGATATAAATATTAGAAAACTGTTTAAAAGATTAAAACTCATATGCCTAGAAAAAGAGGGGTTTGGGGGTTAAACCAGATAAAAGAAAATAGGGAGTGGGTCGTACCCCCCTCTCCTCATCTCTCTCCCCCAAAATAAAAGAAAAAGAGGGTGTTGGGTGGTTTTACCCCCCCCCCCGGGTCCTTATGGACACACACATATATACACACACGACCCCCTTAAAACATGTAATATAACAGGCATGAATCTATATATAGGGATGATTTCACCTAAAATGTAATTTATACATTCATATGTATACATTTTATACTTGTGCCACAGGGGTACATGTAAAAGAGGCCTGTGCCCTGGATTTCAAATTTGCTATCACCATCGCCAGTCACCATATGGTCTGGGTTGAGGCTGCAGTGGCCAGCCTCACCCAGAAACAAGATACACTTTAAGTGTCTGTCCCATCCTTAGAGCAGAGCTTTAATTGCCCAAAAACCAGGTATGAAATGGAGTGCGTCAAGTGGGCTCCAATGATTGTTGCTTTGCCAAGTCACGCAACATTACTTGACCCATTTTCCTCCTTCCTTTTCCCTCTATAGTTTTGAATGTGAGGTCAAATTAGAACTATCACAATGTATGAAACACAAGGCCCTTTACCCTGCTCAAGCTGGATTACGTCTTCTACACAGAACAGAGTTCATGTTAGTAGTTGCTCTTCAAGATCTATGGATGCGCTTGGACAAGGGTGGTTACTAATGTTTATGTCTTACTTCATCTTTCAGCAATAACTGACACCATCACCTCAACCTAATTCAGCAACTCTAAACTGGGAGATGAGAGGCAGAGCTGCATATGTCTTTCGTACTAACTGCTATATCACACGAGTTGCATCTTTTCTTTTTTGTTCTACTCTTAGAAGTCCATCATATGAAGTTTCCTCGGGTTACTAGGTATGCCCCACCCTGTTTAATTTTAGTTTTCCTTATTTTTGTTTTGTTATGCAGATAATAACCATCTCTTTATTTGTTTGGATAACACAAAGGTCCCCTCAAGTTGCTCTCGCAATGTGGACGGGTCTCAACTCTAGGAAATGGAACTCCTATAAGATTGAGATTCTTGTACGAGGAGGCTCCACTTCAAGTGGTCCGAACACGTGGTGGCCAAACAAAATGGACTGCACTTCCTTTCCCGCTACAACAGTTTGCAATCTAGGCTTTGTCTATAACAACAAACTAACATGCAAGCCACAGATTACTTCCACTGCTTTCTGCATTTAAAAAGCATATGTAAAATTGCTCTGCTTCTATGAACAGATTGATGGGGATTCATAGGCTGGAGGGTGACTGCCTCTCTTGCGCTGTCCTAATATCTTACAATTTCAACTGACACAAAGTGTTGCCACCTAACTCATCCTTGCACTCACATGTAGAGACCTCACCTTAAAGGTGGTGTACACTGGCTCGTTGGAGGCAGGAGAGTTCTTTCTGTTCAGGCGCTTTTAGATTGTCTACAAATCAGGCTGCTTTATTCTTTGAACTCCTTTTAATTGGCACGTTTTTTCTTGCTCCTAACTATTTTCATCTGCATTTCTTCTCTCTATCACAACTGTTCATAGTGTCCGCAAAGAAGACGAGACCCTTTCCTACTAATGCTTGGAATAGTTTGTTGCTTGCTCGTCAGAGTCAACTACACTTGGATGTTTGCTAGGAATGTTCTTATTCAGCAGAATTCCAGTGTTGAAATGCCCATCAGGGCAGCTGTCAGGCTTTACAAAAATTTGCCATAATCACTGTGTAAATTGAGAAACTAAAAGAACATTGAGTTTTAACTTTCTTAGTTATGTTCTAACTTTAGATGACACTATTAAGTTCTGTGAACCCCAAGACGAGTGTGTCAGGGACTTACGGGTTGATAAATTTTAGGTCGTCTTCTTTTTAAGCTTGCAACACATATAAACTATAATAAACAGATAAACATTCTGAGAACTTTGTGGCATCTTAACAAAACAGCCACATTTCTAATTCACACAAAAAGGTATGGATGGACAAGGAATCACTATATCATGGACACTATATCAAAAGCACAACATGCACACAATGTAAGACTCATGCAAAAAAAGTGATTCTATCGGACAGTATATATGGCACATGCAAGACTTTTTATACTGTCAATAAGCGAGATGCCTCCAGGATGGACTGGCACATACCTGTGGACTGAAAAACACCAGGATTACACTGGCAGTACCGCTGAGCAAATGCTTCCATCATACGGTCGATCTTCTGGGCTTCTCCAGGCAGCCGGAAGCTCCATAGGAACTGTCTGTGGGTCATAAGTAAGCAAATAATTAAAGCATGCATCTACAATGTACTCCCTCTGTGCAGAGAATACCTATACCTTCATTGTGTCTGGACTGTCAACACACTACTCAAATTTCTCAGATGTTCTTCAGTATGCCTAGAGCTCTTGCAAGCTCAATGTCTAAAGAACTACCCATATGCTGCTGTGTTCTTCTGTTCTTCCCACATGCTCCTCGATCTACCTCAAATTTTCATCTAGTCTCAGGTTTGCCTTCACCTCCCCCAGTTTCCTCATTTTGCCTGGACCTCCCCCTCTCTGGTCTACCTACAGTTCTAATGTGCTCTGCAATCTCCCTGGACCTCTTCATGTACTACTCAGCCATCCTGCAGTAGTCACAATCTCAGCCTGCAATAGCTCCTCAGGTTCTTCAGCCTATCTACATGCCCCACATGCTTCTTAGCTCATCTGGTCCCTCAAATTGCTGCACTATGTGCCACAAAATACAATTGTAACAATCCTAAGGAATCTCCTCCAGGAACAGAATTCAGCACATCCACTATTCTGCACACTTTGCCAGGCAAAGCCTGGCCCACAATGCTACATCTCATCTTGCGCCTGAACATATATCTCTTGATCATCCACCATACGAATCCGACCAGCCTTCCTCTTGTTATTTTTCTTCTTTCCCACTTATGTTCTTTCCACAATTTTTAGTATGGATGCAGATGACCCTTCTAAGCTGCCCACTTACCTTAGAGCCTGCACCAAGTTGAGGTCCATGAACTCGTGCAGCTCTACGAACGCATGTAGGACCTGGATGTTAAAGTCATCTCTAGAAATAGAAAGAGTTCAGGCAATGAGAAAACCACCATACACATTGACAAGGTAAATTCCATCATGAAATATTTCACCATGACATCTTTAATTAACCTCTTTCACCCGGACAGCCCTGACCCTCTGTTAACATGCCAATTACCCGCAACAACAGACAAACCTTCAGACAAACACAAGGGCCACTGACCAAACTAATGGAAGAGCCTGGCTCAATCTTCTTCTCAAGAGCAACCAATGTGGCTATCACTAAACATCAAGACCATGACCATACCTTTCACAGCCACAATAGTCCTCCCTCAACCCAAAGACACTGGATCGGCATCAACCAAACATTGGGCATGCGCAACTCTAGGTCAGCAGCAATCGCTAAAATCTAAGACAAGAGGTCCCCCTCAACCAAAGACGTTGGTCTTCTCAAAGCAAACATATGAATTATCCCACCATTAACAATAAAAGCCTCCCTAAAAATTTTTAAAAGACAATGATATGCACTAAAACCAAGAGTAATCGTCTTATTTAACCAAAAATTCATAAATGCTATGCTTACAATGAGAAAAACTGGATGTCAGGCAAAATGAGAGGAGCTCCACTTGCCTGGGGTCAGGACCATTGTCTCTTTCTTAAAGGATGTTCATAGGCATTGGGCAGCGGTGTTTGCCAACATTTTAAACAGTTTTCTTTTTTTTTTTAAACTAAAGAAACACTTGGCATTCAAGGACTTACCAATGGCAAGACCTCACATTCGACAGCCGCTGCTGTATAAGCTTGGCTTACAACGTAGCTTTCTGCTCAATATAGGATTTTTTGAAGCCCGGAGCAGCGAACCGGCTTCCAACTGAAGACAGCAACGACAGCATAACAAACAAAATAAAACACAAGGAGGAACAGCATGGGGGTGAGGTGTAGCTACTATAAAAGGACAAAAGATCAGCTGACCAGCAGGCTTAATATCTCTACAGTACTGGGAAATCCAAAAGGATCACGTACAGAAATAACACCAGCTATGTAGGGGAATTTTAAGGAAAATTAAGAACCTAAGTGTAATAAGCTAGAGGCTACCATCAAACAAAGTCTGCTACAAAGTTAGCAACAGCGGAGAGTTGAAGACCAGTGCGGCACCAGTGCAGCACAACGGAACCCCACAGGACAGGACTGGGGATCAACACGCACTGTCAACCTACCCTGCCACCGCAGTATCGTGTTGTTGTGCCATCACAGCCAAAGCCAACTAGGAGGTTGGGAGGAACGAGAAACTCCCCACAATACAGAGGCAAACAGAAGAAACCCATCAACAGCACAACACCACTAATAAATGTCAGAGACTGTGGTCTCGCCTGACGGCCTGCCAAAAATTATCACCAAGTTCCAACTTCTGAAGAACGAGGGTGCCGCAATCTACTCAACAATCCTACTAATCGCGGGGCTGCCCGTCCCTCTCACACCAACCATCTTCATACAAACGAGAGGTCAAACTTCTAACCGAACTCTATCCTCAGACACTGGAATAGCACTGGTCCCCACACTTGATCTTTCGATCAGTGTGCCAAAGGACACTACGTTAATGCTAGGGAACCCCCCCGACGAAGCAACACGGGGAGCCCACAGAACCACGATAGCGCAAATAAGAAAGAGGACTTCAAGCTGGAGCAGAGTTTTAGCAGAAATAGATCCAACAGCCAAGCAGCGGGCCAGGGGGAACGAAACCCAGACCCAAGCAAACACACAGACAGCCAGCAACTCAGAGAACCCCAACAGGATCCCCAGCAATCTGAGAACCAGCCCTTCAGCTGCACAATAGGGTGAAGACCAAGATGTGGTCCCCCTAAACAGACCCACGACACAAACCAACTGGAGGGTGAGGAAGGATCAGGAGAGCCAAAAAGAAAAGTAAGGACCGACACGGCCTAAGACCACTTGACTCCGGCAACGAATGCTACTGAAGCAGAAACAGAATTCTATGACTTAACACAAGAAAAGTGGAACGAGCTGTTGAGTCTGAAACTGCATTAAGACAAAAGGCTTTTCACAGTCTGGGGATGAGGGCAACGACTGTTAAAATCTAAATGGAATTCTACTTTAACCAGTTTTAAAATCCTGGAATAAAACACAACCCAGAGTTTCTGGGTAACTTTTTAACACCAAGACCTCGTAATTTGATCAGTAAATCAGTGTACTTGATTAACGTTGTCACAGGCCAACTTCAATTGTCTAGTTACCGTAGTGGCTTACATGCGTAGTGCATCAGCAATCTATTGTAGTACCTCTAGATGGTGCAGGATCACAACTGACATTTGTTGAAGGAACAGCAGTTTCTTTTCAATATTTTGATGCCGTTTCTCCTGACAGAGTGCCGGAAGGGGGGACGGGTTACTCCCGACAGCAATTGACAAAAGTACTTTTCTGTGTATTTTTGAGTGTCGTTAGCGTCTGTGTCCCTTCAGTTCTACGAATAGGAGCCCCTCCCACCTCAAGCTAGCAGAGCATTACCTCCATAAGGATATCACCATGAAAAGGTAAACTGCAGAAACTTGAAGGGATTTTATTTATTTCAGTTTTTCAACAGCGCGAAATAACGGCCAGATGTACAACTATCTGGTTGCAAACGGCGTTCAGTATTTTTGCAACCAATAACCGACCTATATAGGAATAAGTTGGTTCCTAAAAAATGGAATCCTACCTACCTCATGAATAATTATGATGTAGGACACAAACTGTGACTCACTAACGGATATCAAAGCGATGGTGCCCTGCTGGGGTCAGTAGACCACCATCTCTGTGATCATATTTCGATAAAGTAAACTTTTTTGGGGGGAAATGCAAACCCTTTTCCTTAAAGAAACCCAAGTTATTTTTTTTTAGTTTGTTTGGGAGTTTGAAGTGGTCCCATGGGCACCTGCCTTCTCCCAAACTTTGTTTTACATTCACAGAGCGAAACGGGTTCCTTACGGAACCCTTCCCTTTTGCGGATTGGTTACCACCCCAACTTGGGGGTCGTTTACTTTTTGATGGTTACAACCATTATTTCGGTCATAAACCATTGATACATATGGATAGGACCCTTCTAAAAAGCAATTCCTTACTCCTTTCTGAACCCATTCAAGAAGACAAAAAGAAGTTGCCGACTCTTAAAATGGATTCAGTACATTGCTAAAAGAAGTTTTTCAGTCAGAAACTCTGAAAAGCAGCATTTGCGACTGAAAAACTGCTTTGCACATATGGCTTGTACTGCGGATTAATGTGACGTTTTGTTGAAAAAATGGTCAAGAGATTTTGTAAAAAACGAAGTGTACCAAAATAAAACAAATTTGCTTAATTTTAATATTTATGAAATAGCTTGTTTTAATAGCATAGAAGCTGATGAACTGTTTTTATTGTGTTGTATGACCTCGGCCTAAATAACCTACTTCGACACTTCATTCAGTGCTCGATGAGTTAACAGTGCTACACAGTCGCAAACTTTAAAAATTCTCTTTACTGGATTTTAACAAAGAAAACATGGTGATATGCACACTGGTAAATTTTGCATAAATGATCAGACGAGCAGGCATAAAACCTTCAGGATAAGAGTTATTACAGAAGTGCACGCTATACTTCTGAATAAATTGTAGTGAAAAGGTTTGGAAAATGTTCTAACTATTGCCCCATACTTTGATATGCTTCTGCCGGCATCCACAGGTTTTTATAAATGAACTCTTCCATGTTAGTGTAGTAATTCATACCTTGATCCATTGATTTGGGGATCAGTCTTTTTGGATCGCTATGACACTGTAATATCTCTCTGTGCCATAATAACAGGTATTTTCACCAGTGACATATGGGGCCCTGGGGCAAGATATAGTTTGGGGCCCCCTGCAATGAGCAACTGTGAATGTATTACCAGTCAGCTCATTCAACCCTCGTAATGCCAAACAATATTGAATTATATGTTGAACCTTCAGAAATGGCGACATACAAAAACAGCCAAAAGCCCTCATGTTCACCAGCTCCATCGTATGAAAAGAAAGCTTGAAAACTCATTAATAAAGCCTTTCCTTTTTGAGTTTGTATCTATATCGCCGGGACACTCCCTGGAGTACCCGCGCGCTCAACAAATACCCTATAACATAACATATCTACATTTTTTCTTTTACTTGCAGCAACATTTTATGTGGAAGTCAATGTCCAACAAGCTTCGAACTCGCAAAGTTGGAAAAACACACTAAGGGTGATTTGTTAGATGTTTAGGGTCTAAGAGTACAGTAATTAATTAAGTATTAAAGGCATAAATATAGCACTTGAAATTGTAGCTTTATTAGCCAAATATTTGTAGTCACATATTCATCCCTCTTCACTACTGGTGCTCTTTCTGCAACAGTGAAAACCAAAGTGCTCCTCTGAAGTTTTTCACCATTCTAACAATTTCTCTTCCCCTATCTTGTCCCTCTTCTCCTGTTTATATATGCACACTCGTCTGGCTAGACCGTTAGCTGTTATGCTGTTGAGTAATGGGACGGGGCAAGATACAAAAGATGGACCGAGGTATAAAGATACGACTATAACAAGTGACAAGAAGATCATTTGTTGTGCCCTCCGGGCTGTGTCACCTATGATGTCACATTGAAAACTCAATAAAAATCGGTTTACAAAAAAAAAACAAGTGACAAAAAGGGGGATAGGAATAGAGATCAATTACAAAATATATGCGAGGTATGGAGAGAAAAAATAAATAAAGAAAGGTGACGTAACCCAAAGTAAAGATAAACTGCGTCCTACTTCTTACTCTTGTCGGAAGGTGGCGGTCCCCCGAAAGTTTGCATGCTTATGTGCAAAGTGGACAACTAAGGATTCCGGATCTACATGTTCCCTAATGTATGGTGGATCAGACGTTACATCCTTGGGGTTACTACCCTTGCTTTGACACGGTCCTTAAAGGGCTTTGCAGATGGTTTTAACATGCCCTTAAGCATGGGTAGGAACTGAACAGTATACTCCATCTTGGAGAGGGTCTCAACTAAAAATTCATCCTCCCCTGCAGTACACGAAAGTCCACTTTGTCATACTGGGCTTCTCGTTGGATCAACTAATGGTAGGAGATTGTATCGACAGGGGTCGGTGGGGGTTTGGAGTGATACAAGTCTGGGTCAGGATACCCAGGAAGGTCTACAGTAAAGTCTTCCCAGAGGTCTCTCCCCCCTCACCTGGTTCACCAGAAATGTTGTATGGCTCATGCTGGTGGTATGGACTGTGCGATTCAGCCAAGTATTGAGGTGAACCCCGAGGTGTATATGCACTTGGTAGTGTGTCTGGAGGAGGAAAAGGAGGAAGAGGGGAAGAGGGGGGGGGTGAAGTAGGAGGAAGAGGTGGCAGTTATGGTGGAGGAGGAGTAGAAAGGGCAAAGTGGATCAGGCTTGTGCCCTTGTCTTTACGCTTCTTTTTGTGGTTCAGAGCTGGTTCTGGCACTGAGGCCAAGTCCTACTCGAAGGTTGGCTTCTGCTTATGTGGTAAGGGGACGAAATACTCCCAGTGTGGGATGGTTATAAAGTCTCTTTTGGTTGGCACAGAGCTCCGAATGGAGCTGCTCAAGGAATGGCTGTTCCGAATCACTGGGATTTTTGGAGCCGGTGGTTCTCAACACTGAAGATTTGTCCTTCAGAAGCGGCGTGGAGCCTTTTGGAGTCGGCGCCACTGGCATCAAGATTGGTCTCAGGTCCTGTGACTTCAGCTCAGAGTGAGATTTCGGTGCCAGTGGCATCTTGGGGCTGGTTGTCATTTTTGATGCCGGCATGGACTTTGGAGCCGAGGAGGCTATGATCTTTGTTTTTGCAGACAGTCGAGTAGGTTGAGAGCCTGTGAATACAGGGGATACCGGCTCCATGAGCTTCTCTTAATGTTGACCTGTGCTGCAGCCATATGGTGCCGTGGAGAGCTGGCATGATTTTGAGGGGCTAGTCCAGAGAAGCTCCTTACCTTAACATCTGGTTCGAATCCTCAGATGAGTGCTCTAGGTTGCTTCATATCAAGCATATTGAACAGGAGGAGTTGTCTCCTTTTATCGCGTTGGTTAAATATAGCTCCCCACTTGACTCGGCTTCCCCTTCCATACTGGAGCGAGGGGCGGAAGCTGTCTTGCTCGTGCTTCACAACCTACTCAATAGCTTCCTGGCATCAGACTAGGTTCCATTGCAATGGAAGCATGCAATGGTGGCTCCATTGCTTAAAAAAAAAACTCTGTTAGTTTTCGGGCTTGGTGGGATCTATCGGCCCAGCTTACTTTTACCATTTTTTTCCAAGGTCACAGAAAAGTATGTCAATCAGCAGCTCTCCACTTTCATCGAGGCTAATGATCTACTCCACAGAACGCAGTCGTGCTTCTGCCCCTCCTATAGTACGGAGTCTGTCCTGTTATTTGCTTTAGAATCCGTTTGCCAAATTCTGAACAGAGATGACACTGCAGCACTGCTAATGCTAGATCTCAGTGCAGCTTTCGACACCGTGTCCCACAATCTCTTGATTGAGCATTTGTGGAGTTGCGGTGTTGTTATAAAGCCCTGCAATAGATGCCTCTTTTTTGCAGGAACGCACCTTCCAGGCGGTTCAAAAACCATTCCATTCGCAGATCTTCCAGTTGCAGCATGGAGTGCCTCAGGGCTCTTCCCTGAGCCCAACATTATTTAACTTGTACATGTGCCCCCTGGCAGAGGTCATCGAGCATCACAGTTTTAACATCATTATGTATGCAGATGACACTCAGCTCATTATCACTGTCACAGAACTCAGTCAACATGGCTACAGAGTTGAGATTTTGCCTCATGGACGTCGCCCAGTGAATTGATCTCAACTGTCAAGTTGAACGCAGGAAAAACGGAGGTTCTCATCTTGGTCAAACAACCCTCCATTTGGTCCACCGCATGGTGGCCGAACTCTCTTGGCCCTTTACCCACGTCGAACCCTAGGGTTAAAAAGCTAGGCATTTGGTTTGATGAGAAGCTCACTTTCGACTGTCAAATCACAACTCAGGCAGGGAAATGTTTCGTGGTCTTGAAGACCCTTAAAAAATGTTTTGCTTCCTGCCAGAGTCCGCAAAAAAATAGTCCAGGCACTGGCTATGTCCTGTACCTGGAGGAGGAGGAGGGGGGGGAGGGGTGAGGGAGGAGTGGGGGGCTTGGGGCAGGTCTAAAAACCCAGCTGAAGAGACTTCAGCGAGTGCAGGATGTGGCAGTCCGCCTTCTGTTTGATCTTCCCAGATGGGCTCCTATGAGGGCTGCACTCTCCAAGGTGCACTAGTTGCTGTTGAAACAGACTCCTTTAAAGTCCTGTGCATCCGTTACAGGGCTTTTGGGCTTTTGCAAACAAGGGTCCTCGCTATCTACATTCCTTCATCAAGCCTTACCTCCCTGCCTGGAATTTTAGATCTTCTGGAGCTCTGTTGGCCAGCACTCCCATAGTAAATAGAGTTGCGTATCGGGGGCTCCTCATTTAGTTACTTAGCGCCAAAACTATGGAACTCCTTGCCCCTTCAGATTCGGCAGGCCATGTCGGAAGCTCCTTTCCCAAAAATATAAAAACCTAGCTATTTAGCTCGTGCTGATTTTACAATACATTAGATGTGCTCTCGACCCTCAGGAGTTGGACTTCAGAGTTGAAACACTTCGCCTGAAGTAGCCATGCGCTTTATAAGTCACAGTATTATTATTATAGTGACCTGACCACCTCAGGGGTGGTGCTCCACCTCGCCTCGAGGAACTTTGGTGGGTTTGGTGTTGGTGTCTGGTATACTCACAGCCCAGGGCGATGTCCGTCTGTGTGGCCCTGTTACCTCTACCCAAGCTGGGATTGTTCCTCCTTCGTTGGGGCTGGAAGAGAAGGTTGCCTCAAGTGACGGTTGGTGGGCCGGAATGTTCAAAGGTCTGTTCTCTCGATGTCTTCAGCACCAGGGGTTAATTTACAAAAGAGGTCCAAGGAGTCTTCCGCAGAATGTCTGTACATCTTATGATTTGCCCAGAATCTGTCCCTGTGGAAACAAAGTGGCAGGCCTCATACTTGGTGTTGTTGTGTTGTGGGGACAGACACAAATTACACACCTGGTGGTAGTCAGACCAGGGGTATTTCGAGGTACAGTGAGAGCAGGGTTGAAACAGAGTCTGTTCCATCACCAACTATGTATTCTTGAGGGAGAAACATTGAAAGGCTTAGGGGCTCAAGATCCCTAGCCGGGCTAGGGGCCCAGAGATGTAGAGTCTGTTGATCCTCGGTGTCGCGATATCTCAGTCGCAAGTCTGCAGTAGTTTATTGTTTTATCCTATAAATCAGTGTTGAAAGGAAGACCTGGGACCATGGAAAAAGCATGAAAGGGCGCCTCGATCCTGGAGCTTCGATTGTCACGTCTGAACCTGATGACGGAAAAAAACATAAAGTTGGTGCCCATGCCCAAAGCTAGCATAAGGAGGAGCCACCCTATACCTCATGACACAAAAGACATCTTCTAAACAAGTTGTAAATGTGCAAGCCCAACACTACATGGCAGGAATATGCAGAAAATCTGTATCTACAGCAACACATGCTACGAACATTTATATTCTGAATGTCTCAAACCTCTTTAACTCCCTGTCCAGGGGCGTCATAGGTAAAAACTTGGGGTGCACCTTGCTGGTGGGACCCTGGACCACTAGGTTCTCTGGAGTAAAATGCTGCGGCGCCAGTCTGTGGCATCTAGCCACATGCCTGTTCAGCAGTAGGCAAGAGCAAGTCTTAAACCAGGTGCCCTTCCTAATATCATTTAGGGCTTCATTGAATGGGAGTAAAGGCTCAGAGGAAGTAGGTCAAGGCAGTAGGACTTCTGCTTTAACCTCAACAGAAGCAGTTGTAGGTCCAAGACCGCAGTATCACGCCGCATTACCACAGCAAAGGAATCACTTTCATAGTGAGTATTTCAGCATATGATACTCTAATTGGCTATAATCGGGAATATGTTTGGTTGGTAGTACCTCCAGAAAACCATTCCAAGATGGTGGCTCCATTTCATAGCAAGTTTGTCATCTATATAGCGGATTTACGGACACACTAGGGTCATGTGACGTGCACAGAGGTGGATACAAAAGAAAATCAGGGCATCTTGGATTTCTCTATTTAGAGAGGACGAGTATGCCGAACTATGTGGCCGTCGAATGAGGTAAGGAGCTTTTTTGGGATCAATTTCAGAAACTTGGTATCTGGCCACATGAAGGTTTCCGATTGAAATGGGTGTTACATTGGGCCTCTTTTACCTTAAGGTTGAAATACGAGCATTTAATAAGGATGGACATATACCTGCACATAAGCTACTATCATGCATCTTCCTGCCGTCCTTTCTCGAAGACTCATGAGACAAGCTAGGTAGATGTACAGCGCAACGGGGAGGCTTTTAAATAGAAGTATGCTCCTCAATGGGGTGGGTTTGAACTATTATAGAGATGAGTGGTCGAGATATTAGTGTATCATATGAAATTATGATAAGCCTTATGGGTTTGGTTTTGTTCATTGTTGTTATAAATATTTCTTGTAGAATGGATACTTTTGAGGCTATTGGTTACCTTTAACCTGTAAGAACCACCTGAAAATATACTAAGTATATAGAATGGATGATTGTTTCTCCATATTTTACTATTGGATTGAAAGTTCTCTCCGAAGGAAAGTGAAATAAAGACCGAGTTATGAGTTGGTTTCTACTCAGAAAATCTTTTCTTTTTATTTGTGATTGGGCAACCTTTGGCTAATTTATGGTTTGTTGTTTGGGTCTAACTTCCATATATTTACCCTTCATCTGGTCCCTGCCAGAATTTTTGTTTTCGTATGGATCGCCTTAAAGTGCTTATTATTGAACTATGAGGTACTGATGTGGGTACTGCAGGTAATGGTTATCATCTGAGTCATATAATTAAATTTCCACTATATATTCCTTCCTTCATAACTTAGCCTGTTGGTGGTGGTATATCTAAGGTATTAGAGACACTGTCTGAGGTCATGTTGGGTGATCAAGTGGTGGTCTGTTTATTCTTTGCTTTACATTGCTGATTTGGGTGGTGGTTTGTTTATTGGTTTTCTCAGTTTGTCGAGTATACACATAATGTCAAATCAAATCAAAACAAGCTTTATTAGATTGTTATTTCATACAATCATAAAAGCACTTAAAACAGACTTATTCATTCCACATCACATAATGTCAAATACTTTAAGTACTTCTAGTATTATTTATTTATTTTTGGGATATTATCTTTGAGTACGAGCCCAAATCAATGTATTTACCAGTATATTTTAGTGCTACAGAAATGGTTGTGTCCCCTTTCATGACTCTCCTTACTTACTTACTTATTTTGGGTAAATCAATGTGCCCTGAAGAAAAGGCCCAGCAAGACAGGTTGTGGTTCTGCAACTCCCTCGAGGCCTACACTGTCTTGTCGCCGAGTTTGAGGACAGTATCCCTTGTCGGAACCGCTGGAATAGCACTGCTGTGCACCGAGTTGACTTGCCGTTGCCAAGGCTTATTGACTCTTCTCCAGAGATCTTCGGGCTTCAAGAAGCTCCAGCCTCCTGCATCTCTTCCTGCTAAGATCTTCGTCCTCACCGCATCCTCTGCACCGTGGGCCTGATTCTTTGGTGAGCTGCTCGAGGTCCTCTTGCGACTCTTGTGCCTTTGGCCTGTGGGCCCTCTTGAGGGTCTTCTTTGGCTAGTGGGCTCCCCTGGTTGCTCTGGGCCTGCTCTGACTCTCCTGTACTTGGTGAGTCCCTTGGACCTGACTGGTCCCGACACTGCACCTTCTTCGATTTCCATGTCTGTTGCTGCTGCTAAGGCTTGTTGGTGCTCCCGCCGGACACCAACCCCCTGGTTCTCGACTTCCAACATGGGACAGTTGTGAACGGCTCCTGGTCTTCCACAGCGTCGCCTGGTCCTCACAGCTGCAGCGAAAAGCTCACCATCAACTCTCCTGCATCTTCCGTCATCGGTGGTCATTGGTCTTCCGTGCCTCCTGGTCACTCCCGAGAGGCATAGACTATGTCCCCTGTGCTTGCAGGTACTTCTCTCCAAGAATCCGTCCTTGGATTCCACCGGACTCTTTCACCTTCTTCGCCAGCGGCATCTTCACTGAAGTCCTCCATTGTGGTCTACGGATGTTTCCGACATCACTTCGCACCTATGCACCCGGCATCCCTGGTGTAGGTATCCTGGTTCCTGGGGGTATCCAAGGGTGGGGTGACTCTCCAACCTTCCATCTTCCACGGGGTTTCTTCAGGGTCCTCTGGGAACGTCACTTCTTCAAAACTGCAACTGCGACTTCCCCATTGACTTGCATTGAGTACGCAGCTGTGTTTCCACTCTGCACACAGCCTCCGTGGGGTTCCTGGGTATTTACCTCGGGTGGTTCCTTGGGTCCCCAGTTCTTCTAAGTCTTATGGGTCAAGTCTCGACTTCGGTCGCAGTGCGCATTCTACTTTATTATTATATGGTTTGGTCTCCCCCTGGAGACCACTGTGTATTTGCGCTACTTACCTGTTCTCCTTTTGAAATATTATGCGTATTGTGTTTATATCTCCAGGTAGGAGATATACCAATGTGTTAGTGAGTGTGTATAATAAATATTACGATTTTTATAACTACACTGTGTGGTTCTTTTTCATTTAACCTACACTACACGATTATTACTGGTAAAACAAGCTGCTTAACACTCCTTCTGGACTAAGCCTGAAGGCTTGTCTCCACAGCTACCACTTAGAGAGCTTTCTATGGTTGTCTAAGACCACTAAAATCACCATAAGGGTTTTCTGGATTATTGTGTGGTGCTTCACTTAACTAAGTGTGCACCCTACATTGGTGGCAGCAGTGGGATATAAGCCTGCACTGTTTTACCAGCTAATCTACGTCTGGATTAAATGAAAACCATCACTAGAATTAGGCACATATAACATATTTTCGTAGACACGTTTTACTGAATTTTTAGATTGGTTATTAAGGGTCTAGCACAACCCTTTCTCCAATCTTAGGAAGTTTAGTTTTCACTAGGGTAGGTAGGTGCAACACCACACTACCCCTAGACACCAGGTCTTGAGTTATGGAACCCAGTGGGTCCCAACCCTCTAGATACAGTGGTCTTAAGTTCCAGGAACTAAGGACCCTGTGTACCTCTAGAAAGTTAAAGACAGGTAGTAACACCACCACTAAGGACCTCTTAGAGCTACTTATCCTAGAAGACCTACAGAATCCCGACAGGTCAGAAGAGCAGGACAAAGTGGCTGGGGATGCTCCAGAAGATGGGTTAGGAGGGGGTTGCCCCTAGTGACCTTAATTGTGAGCAACCAGGCGGAGTCTGATGACTCCACCCTGGTGACCTCTGATCCCCCAGGGAATAGTACAGACGGTACAGAGGGTGTACCTAGAGGTAGGTCCATCTTTGTTCCTTCTTGAAGGGTGCAGAGAATGCAGGGGAGGTCTAGATCCTCCTCGGTCTATTCCAATGCTTCTGTTAGTTCCATAGGGACCTCCATCTCTAGCAAGAGGGAGGACTCTTTAGAGAGGGAATACCATTGGATCAAACTTGAGAGAGTTAGTACAATGTGGCAACCCTACCGGTGGGGCATCTAGGTATTGTGCAGTGATGTAGTCGATAATATACTCCGTAACCTCTCAGTGAAGCTTCCATGGTAATGGTCACTTGCAGAACAGGGTTGAGAAAGGTCTACCAACCAACAAGTTGTTGCTGTCCAACCACAGGAATGTGTGTTGCATTTTGGGCTTCACTAGCACTAGATCCTGCCGGTGAGCCTACACTGGTCACTATTGCCTCACTAGACACTTGCAAAGTGCACATATGCAGTCTGGTGTGCAGTACTACTAAAATACTTACGCCATCATTCTCAACAATCTAATCCCCATTCGTACAGTGAGGGGACGTCCTGTCTGAAAAAGAAGCAGCACCTTTGGGAATGCCATCACCCTCTCTTAATTGAGGTTGGCTTTTCCAAGACCGCATTTAAGGTCGACCCCAAAAAGAGCTAATCTGCTGGGGCTGATTTTCTGGCAGAGATGGTGACCTCTAAGATGTGCAACAAAGACACTGCTTTCTGAGTGTGTGCTAGGTTTTTCTCTCTGCTGCTCTCGATCAGTCAGTTGTCTAGATGCAGAAAGACATGAATGGTGTTTTGTGCAGATGTGCTGCCACCACTACTAGACACTTTGTTAACACCCTTAGAACCATAGTGATCCTAGAAGGTAGTGCTTTGAACTATTAGTGCTGTCCACTTACCACAAAGCAAAGATACAGATGGTCGGCTGGATGTATGAGGATGTGGAAGTAGGCATCCTTGAGAACAAGGGCCTCAATGAAGTCCCCCTTTCAGGGCAATAGGATGACTCCTGCAAGGTGGTCGTGTGGCGTGATCAAACAGGGTATAGTCATTTAAAGGCAGGAGGTCCAGGATTGGCCATAAGGTCCAGTACTTTTTGGAAATTACAAACTATAGAGTTAAACCCCCCCTTCCCTGCACTGGTGTGGTGGCATCAGCTCTATGGCACCTTTGGTGAACAGCACCTGCACTTCTTCCTTGAATAGCCACCTCAAGCTCTGTTTTTTTAGTTGCCCCTGTATCTACCTTTGCCAAAGATTTTGCTGGCTGGGTGTCCTGAAAGCTCTGCTGCTGCTGTTAGCCTTGCCTCTGCAGTGACATTGTTGCTTTTATGCTTTCTCTTACGAAGAATTTACAAACATATTTTGGCTGTTTTCATGTCATTTTTGATCTTTTTAAGCATGCTATTGACATGCGGGAAATAATCTTTCCTTCAGCTACCAGTTCTTGGCCCTTTTTACGTTTGGCCCTATGGAGGTATTTGTTCAACTTCTGCATTTCCTCCCAGATGTGGTGGCACAAGCCGACAAGAGTTTGCAGTTCTTCACTGTGTGGTGCCCTTCCACCGCCATACACTTTCCTGTGTCATCTTTTCTCTTGATCTCCTTTTCTGGAGGAGGTGCCTGTGCTCATGCTCATTTTCTCTCTGTGTGGACCACCATTGAGAAAGGAGGGACATACCCCTGATAAATACAAGGTACAGAGTATACACTGAGTTTCTTTTCTACCCCAGGGGTGACCTTCACCAAGTCCAAAATGTTCTCTGGGACTGCCTTGACCATGCCTCGAAGCATTGGGAGGTACTGAACAGACCTCTCAGTTTCAAGAGACTGACTCAGTGAGGAAGTCATCCTCCTCCTGCACCACATGCATTATAACATTGTTGTGCGGTGCAGCGCTCTGTATTTTCTGGTGGGGAAGCCTAAACAGGGTATGGGTCCAGCTCGGATTAATCTCGAGGGGCTACATGGTAGTCTACTCAGGGGTCATCGCCATCACCAGGGGTCAAACACTCATATATTAAGTGTCTTCTGTTGGTATGGGACCTCATGGTTGCAGTCACTGTGGACTGCCTGCAGAAGGGACTGCAAGACTGTGTGTATGGAGGTGTGTGGAGGCATTATAGGTACTGTAAGTGCAGGCGCTAGTAGCAGTGGACTGGTAGGCCTATCCCACACCATCTTTGGAACAAGAGGAGGAGGAATCTCAAAAGAGTTGTTCCTCAAATGTTAGCCTCCTCTTCCTGGGGATTTGAAATGGTGTCTGTGGGTGCTCCTGGTCAGGATTTTCCCAGTGGAAGGGTGGGTAAACAGCTGTTGTACATAACACCCAGGAGCTTGAGCGTAATTGGGCCCTGCAGGCTCAAGGGTTCGTTTGGTGCCAAACTGGTGTCGATCTGGCTGGTGGCATCGACTTTAGTTCCAATGACGGTTTATCAGTGCCTCTGGGTTGAGGTGATGGGACAGCTGGCGTGACTCAGTGCTCTTCATCGATGGCTTGCTTGGAGTCCAGGGTAGCTCTCAGAGTCAAGAGGTTTCAGTTGCTGAAGCCACACCTAAATGTTGATGCCTCTTGAGGCTCAGCTCAGGGCTTGATGACAGACTCCCTCAGGAGCAGTGCTCCGACTTGGCCTGGCCGTGATTTCGATGTCAAACCGCCAGGGTTGGGTTAACCCTCCTGTGTCTAATGAGTAATAGGGACTCTGCATGTAGTCTTAGCTTTTGGACCAGAGGACCTTTAGAGAATGTGCTCTCCTTCCTCCTGCTATGACACCGAAGCATTGAAGGAAGGACACCACTCCCGTGGTCTCATGCCCTTGGCCACCGGAAGACACAAAGGGCCTGCTTGATGTAAGGAATTGCACAATTTTTGATGCTGCATCTTTTAGTGCACCTAGCGCCTCTCCCTACAATATTAAAGGAGGGTCACCGGTCATGGCCCAATGAGGAGTCCTCGGTTACAGTGCTTTGAATCTAGTTGGTTTTCTAAAGGAAAGTCTCTTCAGCTGGTACCAAGGAGGTTTACAATCACTTCCTGAGCTGAAGTCCCGCAAGGAAGTGTTGCTGATCCGAGAGCTGGCACTAGAACGTCTGGGCCTGACGGCAGGAGAAATCAATCTTAGATGGAGTCTTTGTTCTAGTGCAATGTGGACTAAGGATGGAGCCCCAACAGGTTTTGTAACTTGATAAAAAATGTTCTTGCGATGTGGACCACCAACTTCGAAGAAAAAGAACTTGCAAACATCCACACCCAATACTAGACAGCAGGTGCATGCAGAGCATGTGTATTCATATCCACACATGCTATAAACATAATATTTATGATTGAATATCTATCTTTAGATTTCTGAATGAATGAGGTTGATTTGTAAAACGCACAACTACTCAGAGTGTCCCGGCACTAGAGCAAAAAAGTACGAACAGACCCTAAAAGGTGGAAGAAAAGAGCCAAGTTTTCAATTTTCTTCAGAAGACTTCTTCCGGAGGAAGCATCCAGAGATCCAGCGGAAGCTGATTCCATGCTTTGGCTGCTAACAATGAAAACGTTTTACCTCCCTTCCTTGTACGCTTCATGTGAAGCAATGGAGATTCCTCAACTCTTAAATCTCCTCTGTTTACCAGGCTAGATCTGGAAATAGCGCTCTTCCTGGCAGCCGGCACTGTGATTCCGGTACTATCCAGGGTGTGACATCACAGGCCGGTAGATGGTGGCACCCTGGCACTCTGTCAGAAATGCGGTGCTCCACATAAGTATACATCATACACCTCAGAATAGGAAGACAAGTAGGTTGGCCAGAAATCTCCAGGTAGGATATCACTAGAAACATTGTTAGCGAAGGCAGGTAATTTTTCCCTTCCGATAGATACCTCTACTTGAAGATCAGTCATCTTTTACATCAATACCAAACTAGTAAGGGCCATTCTTACCAAATCACAATTGAGAAATCTCAATTCCTAATGTAAAAAATAAATAGGCCTACTTCATGAATATTAATGAGTTAGGTCGCAATTTGTGACTCATTAGAAATCGCGGTCAGCACAGGGATGGTGGCCTGTTGAGGTCAGCAGACCACCAGGTCTGTGAATGCTTTTTAATAAAGCATTATTTTTTTAAATGCAGCCCGTTTTCCTTAAAAGGAAACGGGATGCGTTTAAAAAAAACTGAAAATGAAACTTTTAAATCATTTTTTAAGAGTAGGCAGACCCCTGCCTGCGCTTAAAAATATTTGCTTCAACATTCACAAAGGGGAAGGGGACCCTAGAGTACCCCTTCCCAATTGCAAATAGTTACCACCTCCTTTGAGGTGTCGGTAAAAAATGTATGCTTTGCGACCGTAATTAGGTCGCTAAAAATTGATACATACCACAGCAAATCTGTTTTTGGAAGGGATGCACTTAACATGCCCCTTCCACATACCGAGTCGCAAATACATACGCCGATTCAGTAACGTGTTACTTAACCGCAACTTGAGATTGGTACACATGTAAAAGTATTTTTCTGGTCAGAAACCGGGCCGATTCTGTGAATCTGGCCTTTTCTGCCAGCAAAACAGATTTGTACATATGGCCCTAACTCCAGGAAAATATCTTCATCCTGCCAGGTTCATAACTATAACATACAGACCATAAGACGACTCTTTAATCCAGCCTGTAATTGCAATGAATGTCAAGCCCGAGAAAGGCCACCAGTCCATACAGACTCAATGGCACATGAGAATAGACATGCCAAAAGCCAAGCCACGATTCAGGTAACACCAGGGAATAATAACTGGTCTAAGCTTGTATGTAGGCAACTATGAATCAATATGGTATTTCTAAAGCACAAACCTAGCCAAAGACGACAGAGTACTGTACAATGTCAAAGGTAAGGATATAGGCAACAAACAATTTGAGAGGTAGTTGCTGTGTAGAATGTTCTTTTAAGGAGTGTGCCTTCTACCCCCAATATACCACCTCTCACCAGTGGTGGAGAAAGGTGAAAACACACAAGAAACAACATTCTATTAACATGACTGCAACAAAAGGATCAGGCAAGAACAGGTGAAACAACAACTAATTACGGCCCAGAGAAAAAACCAACACTGCACAGAGGTCTAACAACACGACCCACGAACATGGTCAACTAGGCCTTACCTAGATCCATAAAAGGACCAGAGAAAAGAAGGATATAAAAAACACCACTAACACTGATTGGAGGGTAATCTGTAAAAGGGGCACAACAAATATGATCTCAAAGTTGACATTCACTTCTTGGAGACGGACAGGTGAAACCCACCTGATCATACAGGCAGCCCAAAAGGACTCTTCTTAGCTAAAGGAACCCAACATTCTTCATCATCAGCACACCTACCTAGTCACAGAAAAAGGCAACAGAACCAATGGAGAGAGGCCATCTGTAGGAGACTGGCTTAGTATATGGTGCACACTTATGTAAGTGGGTACCCTGCACTAATCCAGACAACCCTTATTGTGGTTTTAGTAGTCTTAGACAACCTTAGAAAGCTCTCCAAGTGGTATCTGTGGAGAACAGCCTTCAGGCTTAGTCCAGAAGGAGTGTAAAGCAGCTTGTTTTTACCAGAACAATCTTATTGGTATAGATTAGGTGAAAAAGAACCACACAGTGTATTTATAAAAATAGGTATTTATTATATGACACTCACTCACACATACAAAGATCTCCTACCCGGAGATATACACAAAGCACACAATACTTTGCAATAAAAACAGGTAAGTAGCACGAATACACAGTGGTCACCTGGGTAGACCAAACCAAATACTAAAATAGTGGGATGCAAACCACGACTCGAGCCAAGACTATACCCAGAAGACGTAGAAGTGCTGGGGACCCAGGAACCACCCAAGGTAAGTTACCAGGAACCCCATGGAGGCCGTGTGCAGTGTGGGAACACGACCGCGTGCTCAATTAAAGTGAATGGGTAAGACGCAGTTGCAACTTTAAAGAAGAAGGACCCTTCCCAGTGGACCCTGAAGAAACCCAGTGGAAGACAGAAGGTTGGAGAGCCACCTCACCCGTGGATACCCGAGGAACCAGGATACCTACACCAGGGAAGCTGGGTGCATAGGTGCGCAGTGGTGTCGGAAACTGCAGTTGAACTCAATGGAGAACTTCAGGAAGATGCTGCTGGCGAAAAAGGTGAAAGTGTCCGGTGGAATCCAAAGGTGGATTCAAGACGAGAAGTACCTGCAAGCAGAGGGGACAGAGGCTATGCCACTGAGGAGTGACAAGGAAGCACCGAAGAAAAATGTCCACCGATGTTGGGTGTTGCAGGAGAGTTGACGGTGACCTTGGAGCTGCAGCTGTGTGGACCAAGCGAAGCTGTGGAAGACCAGGAGCCGTACCCGAGCTGTCCCACGTCAGATGTTGAGAGTTGAGGGGTCGTGTCCGTCGGGAGCACCAACAAGCCTTGGCAACTGCAAACAATGTGGCAAGCGAAAAAGGTGGTGTCGGGACCAGCAAGGTCCAAGTGACTCACCACAAGCAGGGGAGTCAGAGTAGGCCCCGAGCAATCAGGGGAGCCCACTCGAGTCAAAGAAGACCCTCAACAGGACCCACAGGCCAGAAGCACTTGAGTCGCAAGAGGACCTCGAGCAGCTCACCAAAGATGAAGGCCCACGGTGCAAGAGATGTGGTGAGGACGAAGATCTTGGTCACAGGAGATGCTTGAGGTTGAGGCTACTTGGAGCCCGAAGACCTCTGAGGAAGAGAGCCAACAAGCCTTTGCAACGAGAAGTCAACACGGTGCACAAGGGTTCGGTTCCTGCGGTTCCGACGAGGGATACTGGCCTCAGACTCGGTGAGGGGACAGTGCAGGCTCCGAGGGAGTGGAAGAACCACCACCTGTGAATGAATGAATGAATGAATAAGTTTATTTGCATAAGTTAACTAAAGCCATTGCAATACAAATTAAAAAGGAAAAACATTTTCTTGTAGAATAAAAAAGTTGATAAAATACGGTTCTTAAGTGCCAGCAATTGTCTCAGGTCTTGTTTTCAAATTTGGGTTTGACCGTAGCACTGTGGCCCCTCCCATGGGAGATTATCGACACCCAAAATGTTCGGGGCTCCAGGGCTGCTTTTAATGCTGTACCTCTCGTTTTGAGATATTTCATGTGTAAGGAGCTATTACATTGCTAATTCATGACCTGGTAAGCCAGATTTGTGTATGATCACGTACAACTTATGAGAGCCGTCTGGGGACACAGCCCCGTGGACTCGTAGTTTCGATTGTGCGGTGGCTGCGACCAGTAAGGTGCGAGGGAGCTTTAGACTCGATTGCTGCTTCTTAGGCTTGGTCTATTCTCTTTCGAGGACCTTTGTTCGAAGTAATCCGGTATCAGCGTTTGGACTGTTCGAGGGCAAGGTGCAGTTGCATGGCGGGGGTATATGGCTTGCCTGATTGTTTGTGCAAATCATCCACAGCGGGCCAAAAGTTGGGTTCTCTTTGTATGAAGCATATAACAGAGGCCTCTAGGCAGGTGTTTGCTTTTTCACTTGGGCATAATTGTCTAAGGAGGATCCTCCTTTCGGTTGTTAGGGCCTGGCAGCAGCACAATAGGTGTAGCCAAGACTCTCGCTTGTAGTTGCACAGGCGGCATGCCCCTCCTGTGCTTTGGTATGCCCAAGCTTGGCTAAAGTCTGTGATTGGCAATGCCAGCAGCCGCATGTACATGATCTCTCTTCTGACTTTGGGGTTCAGTGCAGCGGCAAGGTAAGCCTGCGGTTTGTTTACCGTATGTTATGTTATGTTAAGATGACTTGTAGAGCTCGCAGCTGCCCCAGCAACGGGGCGTCCCGGCGCTGAGCAAAATAGAGACTAAACAGCGAGTATCCCTCCTGAGAGAAGACAGGAAGGGCCAGGGAAGACAAGTGGGTCAAAAGAAGGGGAACCTAATGAGGGAACAGATGAGTCTTTAACGCTTTTCGGAAGGTCAGGTAGTTGTCCATGCTCCGGATGTGAGACGGAAGATCATTCCAGAGCTTGGCAGCCAGAACGCGGAACGAGCGACCACCAGCACGGGCCCTCTTCACACGTGGTATAGAGACCAAATGTTTGCCTGCAGAGCGCAGATGACGCGAGGGAGTGTAGGTCGAGAGCAGGCCAGATATTATACCAGAGGTGGGGGATTTCAAGATCTTAAAAGCAAAGCAGAGAGATTTAAACTCCACCCGCCTCTCCATTGGCAGCCAGTGTAGCCGCCGAATGGTGCTAGAGGTGGGGCAGCAACTGGGCATGGCAAGAAGAGTTCTGGCGGCGACATTCTGGACCCTCTGAAGTCTCTAGATCTCGGTCTTATTGACCCCAAGATAGAGCACGCTGGCGTAGTCCAGTCTAGATAGAACAGATGCTTGCACAATGGTCTGCCGGATGGAAGGGTCAAAGAAACCCAGCATGGGTCTAAGACTGCGCAGAATGCCAAGACATGTCGCCGCCACCCTCTTAGTTTGAGCTTGGAAGCTCAGCGCTGAGTCAACCCATACGCCCAGATTTTTCACCACCTTTTTTGGAGTGGGGGTCCCAGGGAGGTGGGCCACCAATGCCCGCTCCACAGCTCATGATCCTTCCCGACCAGCAGGACCTCCGTCTTGCTGGCGTTGAGCTGTAGGCAATTGGCAGTCAGCCACTCTGCTACATCCGCCAAGCCACTTTGAAACTTGGCCGCATCATTTTGGCAGTCATTGGAGAGGGCGACTACAAGTTGGGTGTCATCTGCATATGACACGATCGTCAACCCTCTCCTTTTGGCTAGTGTGGCCAGCGGCTGGACATACAAGTTAAAAAGTGTAGGGCTTAGCGCAGAGCCCTGTGGGACCCCCTGTTTGATGGGATACATCCTAGATGAAAAAGGGGGAGCCGAAACTTGGAAAGACCTGTCTGAGAGGAAAGAGGTGAGCCAGGTCAGGGCAGCGCCCGCAATGCCGGCCTCCTTCAGTCTTTGAATCAGGATCTGGTGCGAGACCGTATCAAAAGCGGCACTGAGGTCCAATAGGATCAGTGCTGAGGTCCGTCCCTCATCCAGAGCTGCTCTCAGATGTATAAATACAGCTAGGAGGGCTGATTCAGTACTAAGGCCGCGGCGGAAGCCACACAGAGGAGTCCAGAATGTGATTTTCCTCCAGATAGTTAGACAGGATCGAATTGACATGTGCTTCGGTGATTTTAGAAATCCAAGGCAACAAGGAGATAGGGCGGAAGTTCTCCAGTTTAGTCGGGTCTAACGTGGGCTTCTTTAGAAGCGGCATAACAACGGCCTGCTTCCATGACCTAGGGACAATGGCCCTGGCCAGAGACAGGTTAATGACCTGGCCCAGCAGTGTAAGTAGAACAGATAGTAATCTCCTCAGATGTTCCGGCTTCATGGGGTCAGTCGGGGAACCAGATTTAACCTTCCTGCAGAGTGTAGTAAGTGCTTCTTCAGTGATGTGTGGGAAGGTGGCTAATATATGGGCGGAGAGGGATGGATCCTCGGAATCACTACCCAGAACCGTCGAAGGGAAGGTTTTGTAGATGTTTTCCACCTTGTTTATAAAAAAGGTGGCTAGGTCCTCACAATGCTCGTTAGACTTGACTGTGGGTGCCTTAGGTGCCCCAGCGTTTTTTAGGTTAGTAATGATGGAGAAGATCTTCTTGGTGGGATTCTGACTATTTCTGATCTCCTCCGAGAAATAGGAAGCCCGTGCTTTCTGAACAGCCCTGTGGTATTTTTTTTATGGCGGAATGATAATGGCCTTTCAGAGTGATATCAAAATCTTGCCTCCACTCCCGTTCCAGCCGTTTACACGCTTTGCGCATGGTGGAGAGGATGCCATTGTACCAGGGGTTGGACTTGGTACTTCGTCCCTTCGACCATTTGGCCGGGACCATAGCATCCAGCGGAAGCCTTAGCCAGTCGGTGAAGACATCACTGGCCGAGTCAGGCTCGTCTGGCCAGCAGGGCATACTTGATAAGAGAGAGGTGCAGAGCTGGTCAAAGTTTAATTTATGCCAGGGACGGCGGAGAGTGCAATTCTGATGGGGCCTGCGGGATGACACCACCCCAAGGAGCTTCATAGAGATCAAATAGTGATCCGTCCAGTATAACGGAGTGGGGGTTAAGACAGAGAGACCCGAAAGGTTAGAGAAAACAGGGTTGAGTAAGTGGCCCGCAGAGTGAGTAGGACCGTGGACCAATTGAAGCAGCTGCCAGGCCGCTAGGTCCGCGGAAAAATTAGCCGCTTCAGAATCATGAGGATTGTCAAGGTGTAGGTTTAAATCACCAATGACCAGAAAGTTGGCATACCTCACAACCAGAGTACCTACTAGATCTGCCAGCGCAATCCTCCCCTCCTTGGAAGGGCCCGGAGGGCGGTAAACTATTAGGCCCGTCAAGGTGAAGTATAGGAGTCATTCAGCGGGATATGGAAAGCTGAAGTTTTTAGTGTTGCCCGGTCTTGCTGGAATGAGACTAGTTGGACTTGTTTGTTTATTCGGATTTTCCATGCGGCGTATGAGATATGAGGCAGGGCGAGTGCTGGTTCATTTATATCTATGGAAGCCTGGGCTTTCCTGAGTTGAGTGTTCCATGGCGAGCCAAATTTTTCGAATGCATCTCTGAGGCGGCTCTTTAAAGATTCCCCCTGCGTTTTTAAGATTCAAATATAGTATTTCAAGTAGTCGGCCTCAAGGGTAAGTGAAGGTTTGACTAGGCCAAGCTCCAACCCGAGTCTTGCCCTGGAGAGGTGTTTTGGCAGTTGAAAAATGTTTTTGTAGGCCACGCATTTGGCCCGCTCCAGGGTTTCTGAGCAGGCGCCCGGAAATGCTTGATGCCCATACGCAAGTGCTGGAAGAAGTGCAGCTTGGGTAACTCTCCTGATGCTCTCTGCTGAAGGACTTGTGAGCTTGTTGTTCAGTTTTATTAAACCATACGTGATAGCTGACGATTTTTTGGTTAGATCTTTTTTGTGGGTGATGGGACTTGCAGTTTCTGTGAACCAGACCCCCAAGGACTTAAGTACTTGTATTTCAGCACACAGTTAATTTTCCTAGATCCAATAGTGCATGTAATGTATTTTTTATGCTTCTGTCGACCTACTACGATCTTGGTCTAATCCGAGTTGATAATGGGATGGTTCAGTGTGCTATATTTGTGTAAGCTGGTCAACACACGTTGGAGGCCCACTTTGGTGTGGTCCATGATGACAATGTCATCCGCGTACTGCATAATGTGTAAAGGTTGGTTGCTTAGTCGAGGAGGAGCCAGGCTGCTGTTGGCTAGCGCGTTTCCCAGGTCCGCTGTATACAGATTAAAGACGAGGCTGTAGCGGCTGAGTGGCTTGATGACAGAGGGCCGATAAAGCGATTATGTTATCCATTGTGGCGGCTCCTCCACGAAAGCCAGTTTGAAAGAAGGGGAGCAACTCGTTATCTTCGGCCCAGGTTTCCTGTTTTTCCAAAAGGATACGTGCGTTGCTAGGGTTTAGACAGTCTCCCTTTTTGTGAATCCGGCATTATATTGAGCCCCTTCATGCATCCGGTGTCCTTCTGAGGGTGTAGGCGGTGTTGAATAGCAGGGTCAGAATCTCTGCCCAAGTCTCTGGGGCGGATTGAAAGATCCCGGCAGGCAGTCCGTTTGGAGCCGGCGCCCCGCTTGGTTTCATGGATTTTATTAGTCTTGCAATTTCCCTTTGTTGGAACGGTGTTTGTAAATCTTCTGTTTCTGATGAGACGGAAGCCGTCTCATCAGAGTTGCTGAGCCCTTCGGAGTCCGTGGGAGCCCAGGATCAGCAGACCGGTCAGCTTTGTTGCGGTGCCTGCAGATGCAGGGAAGTGACTCCTTCACTTCAAGGGAGATTCCTTCAGGTGTCTTGAATGTCTACAGGTCATGGGAGGATCCTGTATGGAGCACAGGCACAGACGTTGCAGCAAACGAGCAGGACAACAAGACCAGGAGCAGCAGGAGTCTTCCCAGTTGCATTCTTGGTGCCCAGAGCAAAGTCCAGCAAAGTCCAGAGTGCCTAGACGGTCGAAGAAGTGGTCTTGATATAAATCTTGTCCCACGACGAATCTAGGGACCCACCCACAGGTAAGCCCTTAAGTACCCCAAGGAAAGGGTTGGGAGGATTCAGGGGTCCCACCAGGGGAGGGGTCGGACAGTGGGGAGGATACTTCCATGTCCTTTGTCCGATTTCGCGCCAGAGTGGGAGCCAACAGCTCCCTGAGCTAGTTTGTACTGGAGTATGCAAGGAGGGCACCAAATGTGCCCTTCAAGCAGACTGAGTGGGGCTGGCAAGCGCCCCCACCCTGTCCTAATATACTAAGTCCTGTCTGTGAGGTGGTCAAACCTCCCTGTGACAGGATACCTATTGTCCTGCCTTCCTCTGCTCGAGCTTGGCTCAGCAGCAGGAGTGCAGAATCGGTTCTCTGGTCGGCAGCAGCCATAGCTTGCTGTCCGGGTCTAGAAGACTGTTACCGGGAGCACTGAGGACCTCCCGGAGGAGCTTTACAGTGCATGGAATCAAACCTCCCACACTTTTTACGGTGTGGGCGGGTATGATTCCGACATGTTTGACACCAAACACAACAGGGTTCGTTCCAGCCAGTTTAGAGAGGGTCAATGCGTAATGACGCATGGCCACTCTATATATCTTAGTGGCTGATGCACTTACAACCTGGGAGAATGGACTCAGAAGGTTGTAGGGGTGCCCTGCTCATGCAGGGGCAACCTCACACTTAGGACTGATCACCCTGCCTTCATGATTGAAAGGCCTGCCTTAGGGGTGACATAAGTTTTAAGTGCAGTGACCTCAGATATAGGGAAACCTATATCTGTCCTAAGTGGTGCTAGCACACACTTATACAGGCTGCAATGGCAGGCCTGTAGTCACAGTTTGAGTGGTCTCCCATGGGTGGCATAATACATGCGTCAGCCCCTGGGGGACCCCTGGTGTACCTATTCCCTGGGTACCTTAGTACCATATACTAGGGACTTGTAAGGGTACACCAGTAGACAATCTGGGATGTACCCAAGTACTCATCATAACCAATTTAGGGGAGAAAGTACAGAGACTGGGGTCCTGATTAACAGGATCCCAGTCAGACTAGTCAGAAACAGCATAACACCAGGCAAAAAGTGGGGGTAACCATAAAAGCAGATCATACTTTCCTACACCATCCCTCTCAACGTCATTCATTCTAGGCAGAAGGAGAAGAATTCAAGCAGAGAGACAAAAATCATGTTACAAAAGGAGCTATTTAGGCCTATAATGGCGCACACTTTGCACAGACAACAACTTCAGTATAAGCACGTACAGGACAAACTGCGTGACAAAAAGGAGGACAATCCGAGCCCAACTGTCGAGCTTAAAAATTGTAGAAAACTTGATGGGTCACTTGTGAAAGAGAACACCAAGGAGCGAGCAAAGACTCAGCTGAGTTTCAACAGGCAGATACACCACATGCCAACAAATGAAGGAAAGTATCCCAGCATCTGCCATACCCACAGGTTAGTAAGTTACCAACCAATCTGACCCACTCTCTCCCTCTCTCTCTCTCTGAAGAAGCAGCAGGGGATCCATAACCTAATCCAAGCTGGTACAGAAAGAGGCACCTAATGTTGGCAAGTGACCAAGTCCCAATAACCTGAAAACTAGGCAACAACGGCAAACTGAAGAATTTGGTTACACACTCCCAACATAAGAGGCTTAACACTTGAAGCAAGAAGGGCAGACTTCTGCTTCAAGTCCGTTGCTCAACAACTGTCCGTTGCTCAAATAGCACTGCAGCCCCATCAGCACATCCTTAAGATGTAAATAACGGAAATAGGCATTTAAACAACATTAAGGCATTTAACTTGTGCCACTGGCAAGGTAGATCAGCAGGACCTTCTAGCAACCAGTTTGTAAAACAATGTCACCTACCAGGGATGAAATGAGAAACTGCAAAACAAGTATACAAAGGAAAAATACCCACTCAGGGACCACAAAGGACCCTTCTAAAAAGACAGATTTCCTTGCAGACAGAATAAATTCAGACGCACCAGTTTGTCAGGGAAATGTGCACAACATGGCCAAAGAGACAGTGCAACAAGTGAACATCTCAGAGAAAAAACATCCATATAGACTCAGCCCAAACATCTCTGTTCTCAAGAACGCAAGAACCCATTCCAACCTGCACCCAAACAAGGCATTCTGCATGGTTTCACCAGAGATGACAAAAATTGGAACTGCTGATCACATTGCTATGCAAAGACACCAGGACCCCTACACCTGCGAGAAGGCAGGTCTTGCTGGTTATAAGAAGGGAGTCCTGACCCTGTCAGTAAGCTCACAGTTCTGTAAAACATTCAAATCTTCCATGTAGCATGGTCATTATAGCTGGGCTCACACATCGGGCATCAGCATATCCTATGGCTGCATCACCTGCAGCTAGGGAAGTTGGCTTAATAAACAGGTGAGAATCAAAGGACACATCCAGCACATTTGTCTGAGCATTTTTATGAAGGCACAAAGAGCTCAATCAAGCACGTCTATGAAGGAAAACACAGGATCCCAAAAATAGGGACAAGATTACACAAAGTCAAAACCAGACCCAAGACGTTGTCTAGCAACCACAAAAGCATCATTAACCAGTTCAGTGAAGTGTCATCTCCATGATTCGGCATGAGAGGAACCACCCTCTGTGCCATCTCCCAGAGAGTGAGGGAGCAAAGCGCTAGCTTGCACGTAGCTTTACTGGAGCTAACAGCCACACATCCAAAGGAAACGATTTCCGCCGCATCAGTTTCATCCACAAAAACTCCTAGTCAGTTGAGGAAGTAAAGTAAGTAACAGCGGTGACACCCATAAAAGTGGGAATCGGTAGGCCCTCTCTGTAGCCAGATTAGAAGATAGAAATGCCAGGTCAACATGAGCCAGTCAGTGATGAGCCACTTACACAGTAGAAGGCTTTCACTGAAGCGGCCCATTCTAAACTGAAATATCTAATTCCAAGGTCTCATTAAAAGGCATCAATGGTTATGACAGAGAACCTGTAAAAGGTTTTGACACAGAAAAAACGATCTGCAAAATTTCAGTAAAAATGTTGCTTTTAACCTCTCCCAGGAATAGAGACAATTAAAGGACTCAGCTGTCCCCTCAATATCACACAGAAAGGTACACAATCCACAGAAGGAACTGTTGGGAAGTCTTCAGGAGATACTGTACCAAAAGTGCTGAGAATTTGTTTTCAGGCCCAAAGCACCCCTGCCTTTATCTTTGGGACAGTACAATTCTCAAGTACGGCAAGAACAGTGGGAGACTCAAAAGAAGGGTGCCTCATAGGATCGGAAATTGGAGTTGGTGCCAATCTCGACACCAACACTGAAGAGGGAAACAAGGTCTTCGGTGGTGGCAGGAGATTAGCCCCCACCGCTGAAGTTGCATTAGGCTTAGTAGTAAAGTCAGCTGACCACCAATGCCAGGATGAGGTCCACAATGGTAGGACATCTTTCCGAAGAAGATGTCAAGGTAGACGTCAGGAAACCAATCTGCTGATCCAAAGACCTGTACATCAATTGCTACTCACGTCGAAACGAAAATGGATCTTCTGCATGGTAAGTTCTGAACTTTGAGTGAGAAGGATTCCTATGCCAGGACTGGAATCTGAAGGGGCACCAATGTTTGCAGTGGCATGCAAATGCGAAAGAAGATACTGTCCACCCTTCCACCGATGTTGAAGTTAAACAGGCATAGTCATTAGTGGCCTCTAAGGCACACGTATAATATAGACTCCAAAGACAAACACTGTGTGAACACGAAGAAGATTGCTGGGAATGGCTGGGACTGCACGTATGGCAAACTGACCTCTTCTTATGGCATTGTGCCTAAGCACTGCAGTTAGAAAAGTATAAGGGAAAAATTTGGAATGAAAAATAAATCTAAAGCTGCGAAGAGTATAGAAAAAACAGAACTGATGTCACAAGCATTGGAGTGACACCCTATATAGCTCCATGATGTCACAAAAGAACAAAAGTTACTTACCTGTAAACTGTGGTTCTCCAGTATTGGTGTCTTTCATAGATTCACATGCTTGAATATTCCCAGTCGTCGAAGTGGGAGTCCCACGGTACATAACATAGCAATGTAGCAATAACATAACTATAGTATAGGTAAGAAATAACCATCGAGTAGCATTGAAACATAGAGCTTAATGGATAGAAAAACTTGTCACTTTTATAACATATCAAAGTCATTGTAAATAGTCCAAACTCCAGCCAATCAGGCACTAGCACCCTCTAGAATGTTCTCCTCAGAGGCTCAGGCCCTCAGATTTTCGTAGCACAAGAGTGACATAAGAGTCAAGCAGAAGAGGAGAGCCTCTGAGGGGAGGAGGGTGGGTCGCATGTGAATCTATGAAAGACACCAATACTGGAGAACCACAGTTTACAGGTAAGTAACTTTTGTTCTTCTCCAGTATTGGGGTGTCTTTCATAGATTCACATGATTTAATAAGAGTAGTTAGCAGTGATACCAAGATAATACAAGGTACATATAAATCGATCGTAAAACACAGTACAATAGGGATACTGAAGCATAGAAAAAACGGTACCTTGTATACAGGAGGAGGGAAGCAACAGAGGCTCACCTTATTTAAAAAGATTACGTAGGACCGCTTGCCCCACGGCTGTGTCAGCGTTGTCAGCAGCTTCCAGACAGTAGTGCTTGGTAAAGGTGTGTCTGCTGGACCATGTTGCAGCTCTGCAGATGTGCTGAAGAGGTACACCAGCAAACAGCGCAGTAGAAGCTGAAACTTTTCTGGTGGAATGCGCTCAAACAGTTGCAGTAAGTGGCTTCCCAGCTTGCTGATGGCAACAAGCAATTGCAGTAGATATCCAGCGTGCAATAGTCTGTTTGGTGACTGGATGCCCCTTTCGCATCCGTCCGTAGGCTACAAAAAGTTGATCAGTCTTACGGAAACTAGCCGTCCTTTGAAGATAAAATTTTAGACATCTTTTGACATCTAAAGAATGGAGTGTCCTTTCTGCTGATGTTTGAGGATTAGGAAAAAACGTTTTTAAAATGACCGGCTCATTAAGATGGAAATCAGACGGCACCTTGGGTATAAAGGCTGGATTGGTGCGGGGCAAGACAGAGTCCTTGGTGAATTGAAGAAAAGGCGGTTTAATAGTAAAAGCCTGTATGTCACTGACTCGACGGGAAGAAGTGAGAGCCAACAGCAGCGAAGTCTTTCAAGAAATTAATTTGAGATCGACCTTATGGATTGGCTCAAATGGGGGCTTCATGAGCTGTGCCAATACAATGTTTAAATGCCAAGGAGTAGGCGGGCGACGAATTGGGGGGAACATCCGAAAAAGGCCCTTGAAGAACTGTTGAATTACTCTGGAGGAGTAAAGAGAGGTGGAACCATCCTGTCGAAATCTTGAGATTGCTGCCAGAAAAATTTAAGAGTAGAATGCGAGAGGCCTGATTTTGCTAGATGTAAAAAGAAAGGCAAAAGTTGGTCTGGTGTAGAGTGAACGGGGTGTACTTTAGCAGCTTCACACCAAAGACAGAACCGTTTCCATTGGAGTTTGTAAGTTTTCACAGTGGAGGCTGCCCTAGCCTTAGCAAGAACTTCCCTGCAGTCTGAAGGAATGTTTAAGTTGGCAAACTCATAGTGCTCAGGTTCCAGGCCGCTAAACGAAGAGATGCCGGATCGGGATGACAAACCTGTCCCTGATCCATTGTCAGAAGATCCGGAATTGGGCGGATCTGAATCGGGTCGCACTGCGACAAGAGCAGGAGTTCCGTAAACCAGATTTGTCGAGGCCACCTGGGAGCTATTAGAAGAATGCGGCAAGGTTCTCTCCTCATTTACCGAAGAACCCTGGGGACCAGAGGAATCGGCGGAAAAGCGTATGCATATATTTTTGGCCAGTTCATCAAAAAAGCATTCCCGCACGACTCCTGTTGGGGAAGCCAACTTGCGTAGAATGGGCATTTGCAGTTCAGATTGTTCGCGAACAGATCCAGATTCGGGGGGCCCCATAACCGAAAGATGTGATCCAGTGTGGGTTAATGTAATTCCCACTCGTGGGTGGAAGAGGTTGACCTGCTCAGAGAGTCCGCTAGAATGTTGGATGCTCCCGGAACATGCACTGCCGTCAGAGTGACTTGATGCTGGATTGCCCAATCCCAGATTTGTTGAGCCTGAAGGGATAGCAAAATGGACCGTGTGCCCCCTTGTTTGTTTATATAGTGCATGCATGTTGTGTTGTCCGTCCGGATCAACACCGAAGCTCCCTGAATGATGGTGCGAAAAGCCTTTAGAGCCAGAAAAATGGCAAGTAACTCCAGAAGGTTGATGTACCAGGTCCGTTGGTGGGTATCCCACCTTCCTTTGACTGTGAGGCCCTGAAGGTGCGCTCCCCACCCTTCGAGCGATGCGTCTGTTGTGAGAGTGAAAATTGGGGTGTCCACCAGAAATGGACGGCCTGAAGAGACGTTTGTTTCGAGAGTCCAGCAGAAGAGAGCCGTTTTCATCTGAGATGTGACCTTGATCATATCGTTGAAGGATCCTGAAACTTGAGCCCATTGTTTGTCGAGTTCCTCTTGGATGGGTCTCATTTTCAGTCGGCAGTGAGGGACTAGGGGGATGCAAGAGGACAACATCCCTAGCAAAGACTTCAACTGCCGAACAGAAACGGACTTTGACCGGAGGGAGGTCGCTAGGTTGCAAAGTCGTTGACGCCTTTCGTGTGACACAAAGGCTTTTGCCAGTTTGGTGTCTATTATGGCCCCCAAGAACGTCCTGAGTTGAGCGGGAACAAATTGAGACTTTTCCAGGTTGAATGTAAGGCCCAGAGACTGGAAGAGGGACCTGCAAAGTAGAGTGTGTCGGGATGCCAGTTCGAACGGCCGTGACTTTATAAGGCAGTCGTCGAGATAGGGAAATATTTGTACTCCTTGTAGACGAAGATAAGCTGCCAGGACCTTGGTAAACACTCGGGGCGCAGAACGAAGGCCAAATGGAAGGACCTTGAATTGGAAATCTCTCCCAGCTACTCTGAATCTGAGGAATTTTCTGTGCCTGGGCAGGATCGGGACATGAAAATAGGCATCTTGAAGGTCCAGTGTGGTCATGTACTCTTCCTGGAACAGTAAAGGAAGCACCTCCTGAAGAGACAACATTCGGAATGTCTGCTTTTTGAGGTATTTGTTTAGGGAGCGTAGGTCCAGAATGGGGCACCATTCTCCCGACTTTTTCTGTATAAGGAAGAACCTTGAATAGAATCCTCTGCCCCTTTGTAGTTTTGGAACCACTTCGATCGCGCCTTTTCTCAACAAGATTGTGAGTTGACCTAAAAGTTCCTTTAGATGGGCAGGAGGACCACCTCTGGGCGGAGAATTGGGAGGGATTTTTACAAACTCTAAAGCGTGCTCCTTCCGCACAATATCCAGAACCCATTGATCGGTAGTAATCACTGACCATTTGGAGTAGAAGCGGGAGATTCGACCTCCAACCTTTGTGTGGGTGGGAGGTATCAAGGGTGGCAGATGGAAAAAGTCATTGTTTCTTGGAGGAATCTCTTCCTCTATAAGAGGATTTACCTCTGTACTGTTTGTAAGATGCCGCCGGCGGTTGTCTGTACGATTGTTGATTCTGGGAGGAGTAACGTTGTTGGCTTTGAAAAGAGTTGAACTGCCGGTACTGATTGGAACCTCCCCGAAAGGAAGAGGAGGAGGAGGAGGAGCCATGACCCCTCGCACCCCGAAAAGGCTGTTTTTTAAATTGAAGCGTGCCGAGAGTACGAGCAGTGTCGGTGTCCTTCTTGATCGTCTGAAGGGCATCATCAATGTGTTGGCCAAACAGTGATTCACCGTCATAAGGCATGTCCAATATCTTCGTCTGTACCTCTTGACGGAAAGAAGTGGCTTTTAACCAGCCCTGCCGCCTGAGGACTGCCGCACCTGCCAGTTGTTGAAAACCAGTAGAAGAGACATCAACAGCACAATCAATAATCTCAGAGGAAATCCTTTCCCCTTCTTGAAGAATTTTCAGCGCTTCTGCCTTAGAAGGTTCTGGTATCAAATCTACGAGGGAAGAAATGTCCGACCACATCTGACGGTCATAACGGCCGAGGATAGCTAAAGAATTGGCCGCCCGGACTGTAGTTGCCGCCATAGTGGAGAACTTTTTACCAATACCATCAAGGCGTCTTCCCTCACGGCCCGGAGGAGATGAGGGATTCCTGGCACGACGTTGTGCTGCCTGAGTAATAATGGAATCAGGTTTCGGCTGTGCAATTAGACAAGCAGGCGAAGTTGCAGGGGCCTTGTACTTTTTATCCAGTCGTGGCAGGACAGCAGGAATGGAATTGGGGTTCTGCATGAGCTTGAGACCCTCTTGCCAAATAAAATCAATGATGGGTATAGCACTGACTTGTTTCTGTGGCTGGTCTTTAAAGTCGTACAAGAAACAATCCTCGTCTCTAGTGACCATAGGGAGGTGAAATCTTTTTGCCGCCCTTTCCATGAGGACATGGAAACCACCGATGTCCACCGGCGGAGAATCAAGAGGAGCTGGAGCGGTGGGGGACGGTGTTTGCATCTGATAATCGTCCCATTCAGTGAGGAGGGATCTATCATCCAGCTCACCCTCCTCTCTGTCATCATCATCATGATCATCATTGTCTTCCTCAATGACATGTGGAGTGTCCTGGCGTTGGAGTCGTGACGCCGATGTAGAAGGCGTGGAAAGCGGCTCTGCAGTGAGCGGAGGTGGAAGAGGCGCTTGCGGTGCTGGAGAGGACTGACTGAGGTTGGAAAACGACGGTAGTAGTCATCCAGCATAAATTGAAGATTGGAAATAAGGGACATGGGCATTTGCGCCATGGAAAAATCCGGTGCTGGTTGGCCGGTACAGTCCGAAAAATCCTCATACTCCTGGTCGTCATCAAAATCCTGGCATTTAATTAGAAGCTCAGAGGGCCTACGAGCAGCCTGAAAACGGTCATCCTCCTCCGAATCACCCTCACCAGCGTCAGAAGAAAACAGCTCTGCTGGAGGATGAGGAGTCGTTTGAATTGGGAGCAAGGTATCCAAAGAAGACTGTCGGCGCTGAAGCAGAGAACCTGTAGACTTCAAAGGAACTAAATCCATGGACACAGCCGTCGACGCTGTCGCCGTCGACGAGAGATGTTGCCGCTGAACTGCCAACGAAGCCACAGTCGACGAAGCCACCGCCGACACCACCGCCGAAGCCACCGTCGACGAAGCCACCGTCGACGAAGTCGACCCTTTCATCGACGAAGAAGTGCGCGTCGACGAATGCTTCTTATGCTTAGTAGACGCCGTCGACGAAGTCAAAGGCACCGTAGACGACAGAGGCCTCACCTTCACCGACACCAACGGCGAAGTTGCCGACGACAGGATCATAGCCGGCATCATAGACGAAGAAGTTGAAGTCGCCGTCGTAGAAGCGACGACAGAAGTCCTCGTCGACGGAGGGAGCGACGACGAGCTAGCCAGTTTTTTAGGCAATAACTGTTCAGATAGAGTCTTGGATGCCTGAGAGTCAGATCTCGGGGGCGTAGAGGGTGAAGACAGACTGAGGGACAGGAAACACCCCCTTTGAAGATGAAGGCAGGTCCATGGACTTAACAACATGATGTTTTTTCACCACCTTTATCTTAGGAGAAGCTTTCTCCGACTCACTGGCGCTCTTCAATGATGAGGCAGTCCGGACCGAGGAAACACTTTCCACATCTGACAGGGGGTTATCAATAGTCTTCAACTTCTGGAGCCACAGAAGGAGACGTCCCTCTCTGTCCTTTAAGGTCTTTTGAGAGAAAGTCCTGCAAAATTTACAATCCTTTACCTGATGTTCAGGGTAGAGGCAATAAATGCACTTCTTAAGAGGATCCTCAGAATGAAGTCCTGTTTTCCACATGTCCCACAGGGTCTGAAAAGGGACTTCTTGGTTGTAGACATGGCAAAAAAAAATTCTTTTAGAAGAAAAATTAGAAAAAACTGAGCAGAGCTCAGGGAGACTCCCTTTACACGACGTGCGGTAGAAAATCTGAGGGCCTGAGCCTCTGAGGAGAACATTCTAAAGGGTGCCAGCGCCTGATTGGCTGGAGTTTGGACTATTTACAATGACTTTGATATGTTATAAAAGTGACAAGTTTTTCTATCCATTAAGCTCTATGTTTCAATGCTACTCTATGGTTATTTCTTACCTATACTATAGTTATGTTATTGCTACATTGCTATGTTATGTACCGTGGGACTCCCACTTCGACGACGGGGAATATTCAAGCATGTGAATCTATTAAAGACACCCCAATACTGGAGAAGGGGAGGTGTCAGAATCGTATTGACGCCGTGATTCCGCCTGCCAGTGCAGAGGAGCTAGGAATTTTCTGGTACAAGTTTTCCTCAGAAATAAGACGAACAATAGCCACACTTCCCTTATTGTTTGGGATATAGTTTAGATGCACACCCTAACTGGTATAGCCTAGGATTCAGACAATAAACATCCAGCCAAAATATCGAACAAGTTCAATGAACTCCGATATTGCTGGACCAAGTGGGATAAAACATAAGGTAGGTCTGAAAAATGTGCCAATCTATCCATACAAGTGCCAAGTCTGAAAAATATAGAGAATCCAATTGTCTCTAATCAAGTTTAGTTGATAGGCATTATTTTCTCTATCATAGATGCTAAGGAGTGCATAGTGGAGGGAGAGAGAGAGGGTCATTTCTCTTTTGGGAAAAATCAATCAATCAAAGTAATTTGTACAGCGCGCGGATACCTCAGCAGAAACATCCTGGCGCTCAAAAGCAAGACTGAAGAACAGGATCGGCCACTCATATCTACAATTGATTAAACGGCCAGGTTTTTAAATCTTTCCTGAAACAGTGTTCGAACTCGGCCATGCAAAGATGGATAGGCAAGGTGTTCCAAAGCCTGGCCGTCAGTACCGAGAAAGACCTGCCACCTCGCCGTACCTTGGCAAACCTCGGAATGCGCAAGAGTCGCAGGTGATTAGATCTCAAAGCTCTCTCCTGATGGTACTGACTAAGCCTATTTCTCAGGTATCGTAGACCTTTGCCCCTAATGGCTCTAAATGCCAATGTCAGGGCTTTGAACTCAACCCTCTTGGCAACCGGAAGCCAATGAAGCAGCTCCAAACGGGGGGAGATGGGATGACAAAAGGGTACCTGTTGAATCAACCTGGCCGCCACATTCTGTATCAGTTGGAGGATATGAGTCAGGAAAGCTGGAAGACCCAGATAAAAGCTGTTAGCGTAATCTAGAACCGATGTTACAAGCGCATGGATTACGATCTTTCTGGTCACTTCTGCAATAAGATGCAATAGCTTCCTGACTGATCTTAACTCCAGAAAGCAGGCCGGTGAAATCTGCCGAATTTGGGTAGCGAAGGAAAAGTCAGAGTCAAACATGATCCCTAAATTTCTAGCTGAAGTGGCCATTGTTGGTGGAGGATTCAATTCCATGGGCCACCAGAGGCTAGATGGAGAGGGAGCCATCTGACTGAAGAAAAGCACCTCCATTTTGTCCGCATTCAATTTCAAAATGTTGTTGTCCATCCATTTGGCAATGCCTTTTAGCCACTCTTTGAAATTGAGAAAGGAAGCTTCTGAATGTTCTTTAAACAAAAACACAATTTGTGTCATCTGCATACGAAACAACCTTCAATCCCCAGGTCTCAATATGGGTGACCAAAGGGGCCAAGTAAAGGTTGAAAAGCAGCGGAATGAGGGCAGAGCCCTGTGGCACCCCACAAACCAAAGGTTTGGGCGAAGATGATAATGGGCGAAGGAAGACCCGTTGAGGTCGACCTTCTAAAAAAGATCATATCCATGACAGCATAGTGCTGTGAAAGCCAAAATGTCTTAATCTATTCAACAAGGTAGAATGTGCTACCGTGTCGAATGCTGCCGATAGGTTTAGTATCACTACCATAGCGGAGGCACCACCATCCAGAGCCTCTCGGACAGTCTCCGAGACTTCCAATAGAGCGGTCTCCGTGCTTCAGCCTGCGCGGAAGCCAGATTGAGTGCTGTGAAGCAAATCATTAGCTTCAGCAAAGGAAGACAGTTGGAGATAAGCCAGCTTTTCTAAGATCCTCGCGGGTGCAGGTAGCAATGAGATGGGCCTAAAATTGCTCAGCACCCCAGGATCTGCATTAGGCTTCTTTAGCAGCGGCAGTAGGAACGCCTGTTTCCATAAAGAAGGAAAAATGAGGGATTTCAAAGAAGTTTTCCAGATCCTGTTAAGGATAGGAATTACAATAAGGGCAGCTAGTTTAAGAAATTGAGGAAGACAGGGGTCCTCTGGGGAGCCAGAATTGCATTTCAATAACTCCTCACGACAGCCTTTTTCGGAAACTGGGCAAAATTCCGATTGAGCAGATACGGGACTGTCGGACAGTGTCAAAGATCTTGCCGAGCAAACTTCTGATGAAAAAGTTGAATTTAGTCTTTGAATCTTCTTATCGAAGAAATCAGAGAGGCTAGTGCATAGGGCCGGAGATGGATGAAAAGCACTTCGGTCACTTCCGGTGTAGTAAAAGATTTTACAATATTAAAAATTTCTCTGGACGAGTTAACACAATTCTCAAACGAGAAATGCTCTCTCATCGTTTGCTGCACAAGTTTGTGGAATTTATTAAGGAATATTTAAGATAAGAGATATTTTTATCTGATCAGATAGTAAAAGTGATCTTGATTACTCAAGTGATTTTTCATTTTCATTCTGCTACATGAAGAAACCTGAGCGTGTTTACAAGGAAAGTAATTGGAAGAATCCATGAACTGAGAAGCAGGCAATATTTTGTCTGTTGCTCTACATCTACAAGAGTCAGATCTTCAGACTTGGTTTTCACTAAGGAAAGATTATTAAGGAACTGGTGCTTAACAACACGTTGATGGCCGCTATTTAATAATCCTCCAGCCAACCTGCACTTTCTGGGGCATAGCAAATTGTCCGATGAGGACTTCTGGATTTACGACCACTGGCGCGGATGCAGGAACCAGCAGAGAAGAGAGTGATAGTACCCAAAGGACTACTAGGCCACTGCTGAACGAGATCCTGTTGCGGAGAGGTGACTCCCCTTGCTATCGTGTCTAGGCTAAATGATGAGGGATGGCTGAAGGACACCTGAGCGCTTCCTTCATGTCAGTGGCTTATGTGTGGTAGATGCATAGTGTGGATCCCATCACACATTACTATGCACAACTACCGGTACCAAATGCTTACCGTCATCCTGCTTTTTCTGCCCGGCAACTATTGGTCTTCGGCTCAGGTGGCCTAAAATCACATTGATATGCCTGCAATTTCTCTTTATTAATAAGCCAGATACCAGGACTGAGGGTTGCTAGTCTTCATCTTTCTCTTATTCTCTCTTTATTTCACAATAATACATCCTTTTGTTGGATCCCCACTTTTCTGTCTGTACCTGTATGCCCTGGGGATGTCCTGCCTGCCTAACGATATGTCAGTTGCCCTACGGAGCTGTGCTTGGGTTTTTCCTGAAAACAGCCAACGTGTGGTGTCATTAGCGTTTGTCATTCTATGTATGAAATCCCCCTAAAATCAATGCTTGGATCTCCTTTTTCATTATGCTCCTGGTCGATGAAACTGTATCCCTGTGAAACTTTAGTAGATAAAAAAAAAAAACTCCTCTGCCCCTCCTGGTTTGAGCTCCAACCATTCTTTCTTTCACCTTGTCTGTACTGGGACTTCATCTTTATTTATCCTTTCATCTGCCCCCAGAGCTGCAGGCAGCACAGCTGAAGTACAGCCCACCAGCTGCACTCCTTGGTGAATAGCATGGACTTACGTACATTTCCCTTCCCTTATCTCTTTTCCTGTTAATCTCATTAATGGTTGCAAACCAAGGCCCACTTCTCGCCCCCGCTCCTTCCCGAATACCTCCTCTCCTCCACTGAGAAATAATTCTTCGTAACACATCACATTATTTTGGGGTTGTAGCGGTTGCACAGAAGGGACCAAGGGAAACGTCAGTTATGTTAGCAAGGTGCTTTATTAGCAGGGAGTTTCCCCCGTTTTCCAGGTCAAGGTAAATACGTTTATGTAAAAGAAAAGGTTTTCAGTCTCGCAACCACTGTCAACACAAAGTAGTTCACAGTCCCTCTTGCTCTCCACTCCGTCCCCTTGGTTCTTGTGGCGTCTGGGTGTACCCGATGACTCCCTCGATCCGTGGGTCAGGGAAAGGAAAGAAAAAAAAAGAAATAATGACCAGGGGTTACTATAGTGTTTTCTTCTTTCAGTCGTACGTGCTACCGTCACCAAAACCCTTCGAGTAGTGAGGGAGGGGAAACGTGAGGAAAGCCGACGCGGTGTAAAACCAACCAACACAAGCGTGCCCTAGTTCCCGGTGCCTCCCCACCACCCCCACCAAAACGATCCCCGCACAGGAACTTGCCTTGAGCCACGACCCGTGTCCAGGGCCGTGGCGAAAGGACCCGGGGCGTCCTCCTTCCCCTGCGGGCCGCCGGGCTTGGTAGCGCTGTATAAAGCTCTTTCTTTGGTCTCCCTCCTTTCGGTTTCGCCGTCCTCGTCTTCCTTCGCCGTCTTCTCCACGCTCTTCGCCTCTCTCCGCACTTTCTCCTCCTCCGGTGTCACCACACTCAGCTCCGTCCCTCCGTCTCTTTTCACGTCCCTCCTTGATGACGTCAGGGGTTCCTTCTTGCTTTCCCCAGCTGCAGCTAGACCGCTAACCTCTTCCGGTTCGGCTGGTGAGTCGGCGCTGTCTGCTGGCTGTTTCCAGTCTGTGCCGCCTCCGTCCCTCTCACACATCTCCCCCCTCAGGAATGGACGTTGTGGCCATTCAGAGGAGGGGTGACGCGACAGATAGTCGGCAGATACCCGTTTCGCACCTGGCATATGAATGGTCTGGAATGAAAAAGGTTGCAAGGCTAAGAACCAACGTAGTATACGTGGGTTGGTGTCTTTGTTGTTCGCCAGCCAAGTGAGGGGGGCATGATCGGTGAGGACAAGGAAGGTACGCCCTAGCAGATAGTATTGTAGGGCTTCTATGGCCCATTTGATGGCTAAACACTCCTTTTCAATGGTGGAGTAGTGTGTCTCGCGTGGAAAGAGCTTTCTACTAATGAAAAGGAGTGGTTTGAGGTCATTGTTTATGTCCGGCTGAGACAATACGGCCCCTAGACCCAGTCCAGAAGCATCTGCTTGCAAGACAAACGTTTAGTTGAAATCGGGGCAATGTAGTACCGGAGCCTTACAAATAGCATCCTCTAAGGCAAGTAAACTGTTCTCGTGTTCCAGGGGGTTATGTGAGAAGAATATTTCTTCGTTAAAAGATCAGTAAGGGGGCTGGCCAGAGAGGAAAAACCCGGAATAAATCGTCGATAGTAACCGATAAAACCCAAAAAGGAACGTACTTCCCGTCTAGTTTTAGGGGCAGGGATCGCCTTAATCGCCTCTACTTTGTCCATCTGGGGCTTTATAAGCCCCTCTTGAATAGTATACCCCAGATACTGAATGGTGTCTGTGACTAGTAAGGATTTCTTTGGGTTTATAGTGAGTCCTGCTGTTTGAATGGCCGTGAATACAGAGTGCAAGTGGTGTAAGTGGTCTTCCCAAGAGGAGCCAAATACGACTATGTCGTCAAGGTATGCAGCGGCATACCCCTTGTGTGGATGTAGAATTCTGTCCATCAAACGTTGAAATGTTGCAGGGGCCCCGCGTAAGCCAAAGGGAAGCACCCTGAACTGGTAGAGACCAGAGGGAATCGAAAAGGCAGTCTTTTCCATGGCTTGAGGAGACAAGGGGATCTGCCAATAACCCTTGGTTAAATCAAGGGTCGACATATACCGGGCTTTTCCTAGTCGTTCAATTAACTCGTCTATGCGTGGCATGGGATAGGTGTTGTATTTGGTTATGGCATTCACTTGTCTAAAATCTATACAAAAACGAAGACTGCCATCGGGTTTTGGAACTATTACCACCGGGGAGCACCAGTTGCTCCGTGATGGTTCAATAATGTGGGATTGTAGCATGGTCGTCACCTCTCTCTCTACTGCTTCTCTTCGGGCTGCTGGGATTCGGTAAGGTTTCTGTTTTACTACCTTGTTTTCTAATGATACTATATCATGCTGTACTAGTGAGGTTAGACCAGGGACAGTAGAAAACAGACCCGGAAAGGAGTCCAACAAAGCCCTCAACTGCGAATGCTGCGTAGGTGTTAGGATGTTTCCGGTGGGCACTGTTTCTGACTCGGATTTCCGCGTGGTCAACGGGGGTATATCAATGGGTCTTTCGGTGCTTACTAGACGCACTGGTATCCCCGTGGTATTGGGTTTGGGGGGTTCTTCCCATTTCTTTAAACGGTTCAGATGATATATTTGGGTACCCCCTGCCCTCAAGGGTAAAGAAATGCGGTATGTAACCGGGGTGATTAGTTTGTCAATGACGAAGGGACCCTGCCATTGGGATAACAGTTTATTCTCGCTAGAGGGTAACAAAAGCAACGCCTTATCTCCTGGTTGGAACTCCCTCAAACTGCTGTTTGTCGTAATATGACTTTTGTTTGCTTTGAGCGTCTTCCATGTTTTCATGCACTAAGCCCCATAGGTGGGTTACCGTGGCCTTAAGATCAGCTGCATATTTTAACAGGGGTTTTCCCTCCTCGTCCTCCCCCTCCCATTGTTCCGCCGCCATGTCCAGTAGAGACCGGGGTTTCCTTCCGAACAGTAGTTCGAACGGAGAGAATACCGTGGAACTTTGTTCGTGCAACCTTATGGCAAAGAGAACGAGGGGTAGCTTGTGGTCCCAGTCTATTCCTGATTCCGAGATGACCTTGCGGAGCATGGTCTTAATGGTTTTGTTATAACGCTCCACTAGGCCATCTGTTTGAGGGTGGTACACTGACGTGCGTATCCTATCAATCCCTAACACCGTGCACATCTGTGCCATAAGGCGGGACATGAACGGGGTTCCCTGATCTGTTAAGATCTCGGATGGGAACCCCACCCTTGAGAACAGTGAGATCATGGCCTGGGCTATGGGGGCGTAGTCATACTTGTTAGGGGAAACGCCTCGGGATACCGACTCGCATAGTCCACTGTGACGAGGATGTATCTATGTCCTCTGGCTGAGGGGGGCAAGGGTCCTACCAAGTCCATCCCCACCCTTTTGAATGGTACATCAATTATGGGTAGGTGTGAAGAGGAGCTCTCTTCACACCACTCGGGTTCACGTATTGACACCTTATGCACGCAGCGCAATGTCTCGCCACATCTCTATATACTCCTGGCCGGTAGAATTTTTCCAGGAGATATTTCAAGGTGTTTTCCTTGCCATAGTGACCCCCCCCTACCTGATTGTGTGCCAGGTGTAATACATGTGTACGAAAGGAGGAGGGAACCAGCAGTTGCGTGGTGGTGTGTGTAGCCCCCTTCACAATTATATAGAACAGCCCCCTTTTTACCTGAAAGTAGGGTCCTACCTGTGTCGGCTCTTGGTCTTGAACGTGTTCCCAAGCATGTGAAAGAGTGTTGTCCTCCCTCTGGGCCATACGAAAACTAACTGGGGTTGCTTCATTCGTCTCTGCGAGAGAGAGAGAGGAAAGGCAGGACAGGGGTGTTGTGTTCGTGTGAAGTTTAATTTCTCCCTTCGTCTGTCTTGTCTGCTTTTTCTGTCTTTCATTTGCGTGGCTTCTATTTCACTACTGTTAAAGGGCGCTTCTTTTAACCAGGTATTAGGGGCCTCCTTGGTGTCTTCCAGATACTGTCTAAATCTCGGGTGGTCTGTTCCTATGATGATGGCTTCGGGAAGGGATGGCATGACACCCACTTTCCGTAGATGGAGATCATTATTCACGTCTAAAGACCTGGGCTACTGGGTATGATTTGGTGTCTCCAAGTACACGTGACGTTCACTTGTTCTTTTTCTCGCATTTGTGGCCGGGGTATTAGGGACTCGTTTACTACTGTCACATGACACCCAGTGTCCAGGAGTGCCTGCTGTTTTTTTCCATTTAGGAGGACCTCCGTCGTATACTGTTGGTGTGCCCTCCCTGTCACATATATCCGCCCTCTAGAGTAGCCTATTTCCATGGGTTCAGCGGTATGGGTTCGATGAGGAAATTGCCTGGCAATATGTCCCCATTCCGCACAGTGATAGCACTGGGGACCTTGACTGCTGGGTGTCAGGGAAAGGAACGGGGTTTTTTGTGGCATGCGGGGAGGCACTGGGGGTCTGAGTTCTGGTCGTCCTGTACTTCGTAAGGGGTTATAGGGTGGTCTAGGTACATTGGCCCTGAAATCTGGTGACGTATGGAAGGTGCATGCTAGTTCAACTGCAGTGGCGGAGGGGAGGTTGGGATATTGCTTAACCCATGACCTGGTGTTGGGAGGCAAAGCCTCCAGGAACTGTTCCATATATACCCTCTCAGTGAGTTCCTCTACACTGGATATATGGGGTGTCAACCATCGATTTCCCATGTCTCGTATCCTATAATAGAGGGCGCGGGGATTGTCTCCTGATGTCCATTTCTCTTTTCTAAATTTCGCTCTGTAATACTCCTGGTCGCAACCCAGGCGTTCCAGGTGGTTTTCTTTATGTCCTCATAAGCGGTGGTTCCGGCTGGGTTGGCCGCCTGGTAAGCGGCCTGGAGTTCACCGGACAACAGAGGAGCTATATACTGGCCCCACCTCTCTTGGGGCCAGGCTGCTGTGGTTGCCACTCTCTCAAAGTTAATAAAAAAATAGTCCGGATCATCCCCTTCTTGATACTTTTGGAGGATGGATCCCGGAACATTAGGTCTCACCCTTGTACTCACTACAGCGTCTGTGAGTCGTAAGATCGCGGTGTCTTGGACCTGTTGGTTGTGGGTAAGAAGGTTGGCCTGATCCTTTAGGGCTCCCTGGAGAGCCTCCCGGTCTTTCTGGGCGGTTTGGGAGTGCTGCTCTAACACTAATTGAAGGTGCCGCTGCCCTTCGGCCAGGTGGGCTATGATGCCCTCCATGGTTACGGGTTGTGTCATGGTTCGACACTTCAACTAGTCTATCCCACTTCTGACACCACTTTGTAGCGTTTGCACAGAAGGGACCAAGGGAAACGTCAGTTATGTTAGCAAGGTGGTTTATTAGCAGGGAGTTTCCCCCGTTTTCCAGGTCAAAGTAAATACGTTTATGTAACAGAAAAGGTTTTCAGTCTCGCAACCACTGTCAACACAAAGTGGTTCACGGTCCCTCTTGCTCTCCACTCCGTCCCCTTGGTTCTTGTGGCGTCTGGGTGTACCAGATGACTCCCTCGGTCCGTGGGTCAGGGAAAGGAAAAAAAAAGAAATAATGACCAGGGGTTACTATTGTGTTTTCTTCTTCCAGTCGTACGTGCTACCGTCACCAAAACCCTTCGGGTAGTGAGGGAGGGGAAACGTGAGGAAAGCAGACGCGGTGTAAAACCAACCAACACACGCGTGCCCTAGTTCCCGGTGCCTCCCCACCAAAACGATCCCCGTAAAGGAACTTGCCTTGAGCCACGACCCGTGTCCAGGGCCGTGGCGAAAGGACCCGGGGCGTCCTCCTTCCCCTGCGGGCCGCCGGGCTTGGTAGCGCTGTATAAAGCTCTTTCTTTGGTCTCCCTCCTTTCGGTTTCGTCGTCCTCGTCTTCCTTCGCCGTCTTCTCCACGCTCTTCGCCTCTCTCCGCACTTTCTCCTCCTCCGGTGTCACCACACTCCGCTCCGTCCCTCCGTCTCTTTTCACGTCCCTCCTTGATGACGTCAGGGGTTCCTTCTTGCTTTCCCCAGCTGCAGCTAGACCGCTAACCTCTTCCGGTTCGGCTGGTGAGTCGTCGCTGTCTGCTGGCTGTTTCCGGTCTGTGCCGTCTCCGTACCTCTCACAGGGGTGTTGCCTAATGTGCTGTTTTTGGTGGTTCCGCTGCCCTCTTATTACCTTCCCATAAACTGTCCTCTGATGCTCGCCTTGTGCAAAGGCATTCTTCTTTCTGCTCTTCTTGATATCCGACTCCGAGCCAATATGCACCCCAACTATCTGTCAATGCCTCCAACTGCTGTTAACTTGAACATCATAACACATGAAAGATCCTTGGATACCTGGCCTTCAAATTTCACATTGGCCTCTTACAAGAAATGCACCGTTCTCCCTCTCAATCTGGTAAACTCAAGAGAAATAGGTAGACAAGGTTGTCAGTAGTAGTCACACAGTCCAGTCCTCATTCTCTTCATCCAGGTATACTCATCCATCTGAAAGTAATGCAGAGTTTTAGTCCATTTTAGGAAAACTTTACAATGTAAACGTCTGAGAACACTGACTGAACCAGACGACAGGTATGGCTTTCTAAACACTGGGATTATGGACAGTAAAATTGCTGTAGGCTTCATCTTTGCTCCAAACATTTACAAAGCTGGTTACTTTTCCTCAACTTAAAACTGTTGGTGGAATTTGGAACTCGGAAGGTCGCAAAGAGAGGCGAGTGCAATTTTATTTTGACTCCATTCTTGATAAAACTGGTGCTCCGGGCCAAGGTAATGCCAACATTACTGCAAATTTTGCAAGTCATCATGAGCAATTATGGCTCGCTAGACCCACGGCAGCTTACACAAATCATTTGTAGGTGAGCTTATTGCAAGACAACCATTGCAGCAGAAGTCTGACTGTTATATTAAAATACAATAACAACTCTAATGGAAGCAATATGTACAGAAAAAAAGTACTTTAGATATTACGATTCAATTATGGAAGAATAAATAATGGGTTTGGTGGGGGTGTAATTGGCAGTTAAACAATGGGGGCTGGCACTGGAACAAGTGAAGAGCGTATCTCGAAATGCCTGCCTTAAGTTTATGCAGTTCAATTACCTACATCAAATATACCTTACACCACATGAGCTCCACAAGATGTTTCCAGGCGTGACCCCACTGTGTGGACACCACAATGCAACCATTTTCACATGGTGTGGGATTGTCCAACACTGGCATGGGCGGGGGTGCAGTCGATGGAGCACATCTCTGCAGTGATTGATGTACATTTGTCTCCTGACCCCCGACTGTGCCTGCTAGGAATTTATAAAAGGACAAAACTCATTAAACCGTATATGAAACTGGTGGACCTAGCCATGGCTTTTTTTAATCGCCTGATAGCAATGTCTTGGAAGGCTGGTCATGCCCCTTAAGTGGTTTGTTGGCTCTGAGAGGTACATAAATGGGCAGTGGCGGAGGATGATGCTATATCTCATGACCTGCAGTTTAGAGGGGGTGGTAGGACCGCCACGCTTTGGAATACGTATGTGCTCAAACTCCTTGACAAATTAGACACCCCTGCGCGATAGTTAGATTTTTTTGGTGGCATGGGAACGCTGCCGGCCTTGGCTATAGCTGCAAGACGTGGGAGGAGTGGTTTATCCACCCGCCATGCCAGAAGCCTATGGATTGGACGTTCTGTGTGCCTTGCTCTTTCCGTTCCCCCTTACATTCAAGGCTGGACTAGCCGTTCTGGGCATCGGGCTTTCCCCGGGAGGCTGGAAGGGTGGGGGACTGGTTCTGTTACTGGGGGCTTGTGTTGCAGCGGTGCTGAGATATTGCCCACCAGTAACAAAAGCAGCAATCAAGCATTTGTAGCCTCCCAGGGCCAGGCAGTGCTTCCCCAATGGCTTGTCCGAGAAAATTGCCAGGGCTTCTTTGCCTTCCCAGTCCGGTCCTGCTTGCATTGATGCTCCTGTTATACACATTGCTCTTATTGAGCTCATGTTTTTTGTGCTTCAATTGCTGACTCTGAGGACCTAGTTTGTTGTTTGTAGTTTTTGTTATCATAATCGTATCTTTATATTTTTGGCACCACCCTGACTGAGTGGAATGACACTGTACATTTAACTTACTGTTTAATTGGAACAACATATTTCCATGTACACTAATTCTCCTTGTGTTTGCTTTGTTCGCCCTAAGTTGGCAGGGTATGCGCAGACTTGGGTCCCTTGCTCACTTTGCCACTGGATTCAAGCTAGCCTGGCTGATGAGGGCTGTTAGCCCGAAACCGGTCCCAGGATGCTTGTTTCCAGTCCAGGGAAGACATGGCTTGGCAGTTCGGGCTGGACTGTTCCCATGAGGCACAGGGTCAAGAATGATTTCCATATAGCTGTGTCTGAACTGGGGTGGCGAGGTGAGCTAAAGAACGATGATGGATTCAACCCAGATCTGTGACTGGGGGTGAGTGTCTGAAAGGTTTCAGCTCTCCGTCCATCATCTCCTTGTGTTCACTAATTCAGTTTCTACATAGTCCACTGATTTTTTTTATGGTGATGTCTTCATTGTGTACTTCAGTGCTGATCTATCTATTGACAAATATCTTACCTGATGTTGTGATATGTAAATTGCCAATAAAGAAGTATTTACATTTTCGCAGGCATTCGGCCTTCTGCATAGGAAACGGAAGGAGTCTAAAGTTGCTGTGCATAGCAGCATGTTCCAAAAAACAGGCATATATTGATAGCACTCTGGACTCTTTATTATAACTCTGGCTTCAATGGTCTGAGCAGAAGAAAAGGGTCTCGCTGAGCTTGCCACATGTAAGGAGCAATACTTCTCAAATGTTTTGTACAAGGCATAGTCAAAGCCATCACTTGCCAAGAATGTGACTTTCAAAAGGTCACTGTGATGTGAGGGGCAGGGCTTGGAAGAGCAAATTGGGATTAATGAAGGTGGCTTCCATTTTACCTTTACAAAGGTATTTCCATCGCAGTGCATGTTTATCCGCCCTCCATCCTACAGACACTGACCATCTTCCAATGACTTGGTGGTGCCTATAAGAACCGATTTTAGATTGCAGTGAATTACCATCCTCAAGAAAAAGGAGGAGAATATAAGCTGCTGGCAGGGAGTCAAGTTAGCCCGAATGATAATCCGAATGATAGTCCAAAACTCTCGTTGATCAACAAACTCTTGCCCTTAACCCTCCAACTTGCTACCTACTATCATATTCAGGTAGCTTGAACAATTTAATCAAAGGAACAAAAATTGACAAGAGGAAAATTGCTTCAGCTGTCTTTACATGGAACAAGCTTGATACTTCAATATGGCGGACTCTATTTACATAAAAAAGGATCACTAAGCAAAGCTTATACCGATGTCTATTGTGTAGTGAGCCTCAGCAAAGAAAGCACTCTTTGCCATTATCAGTCAACTGCTAAGCTTACTCTATCTTCCTATCTAGGGTCTGTTTTCTTGTTAGTCAGTCACTCACTCATCTTATTTATTTTATTTTAGGAGTTTTATATAGCGCTAGCTGGACCCGAGGGCATCAGAGCGCTTCACAGCAAGTGACTTATATGCAAACAAGCATCACAGAGATCATAGTAGAACATAGTGATTCGTGACGAGTAGAGTTCAAACAAAGGAATAATAAAAAAAAATGTAAAAAAAATTGAACGAAAAGAAACATGATGAGTGGAGGTCACACAGAACGAGTAGCCGCTAAGTTTTCTTATTCGGGGCGGAGGGAAGGGGTAGGGTTCCGGAGGGGGTTCGGGCGGTAGCGGAAGTCAATGTCACATGACACAGAGTTAAAGTCAGGTGGAGTGCCGGCTAAGGCACTTCCGTGGATCCTATTGGTTCGCTAGTGCGCGATCGAGGAAGAGAACTTTAAGCAGGCTTTTTTGAACAGTTGAACATACAGGAAAAAAAATATATATCAATGGTTTACAACCCCCCACAGTCCACCCAAATTCATCATTAAGAACATGTTTATCTTGAACAACCATTACTACAAGAGCAAACAGTGGAATGACCAGCAAACAAGGCATTGTTAGCAAAGCAGATGGCAGATCTAATGACCAAAATGTATCTTCTCGTGATAGGCCACACAGCCAAGATGTGGTTTGATGGCTCCAGGAATATTGGAAATGTATAAGTTCTACAACAGGGTGCAAGTACATATGTGCAAGTTGATACAGGAAAATACATGATCTAGTGCCTACATTCGTTCTTCTAGGGATAGGCCACACAGCCCAAATGTAGGTTACTGGCAAATTATCAGTTCTACAACAGGGTGTAAGTGCATAAGAGCAGGCTGATACAAGCAAATACATCAATATAGATGCTAGCAGGGCTTTTGCTTCTGTGCAAAATAGCATAAAGTGTACCGGATCACGCTCTCCATGATTACAGCACTGGTCTGATGTCGAAAATTGTTCTTCTCAGAGTAAGCCATGCAGTCCAAATATAACTTTATACAGACATGAATATTAAATAATTACCAGTTCTGTAGCAAATCGCAAGTGCATCAGTGCAGGTTGATACAGAGAATAGAATAGAAGTACTAGACACTTATGGCTCAAGACTTTGGTCTTTGTGCAAAATAGCATAAAGTACAATATAGTATCCCAGCCCCCAAAGAAAGTGACAGAGCTCGCTAGTGACAGAGTTGCTAGAAAACTTTGACAAGTATACTCTCATTGGAAAAGCAGAATCTAAATTTGAGGTATAGAGTGCGGCGTGCCTCAGGTTGGATGCAATCAAGATAGCACTCTATCCCAAGCAAATATTTTACTAAGAGGTAACTAGAAGCCAACTGTGAAGTCTCTTCGTTTGTGTCAACTTGATGGACCAGTATGCATATTTGACTTGTATAGCAGCAACGAGGTTGATTGTCGCAGGGTCATTCCACAGATATTTGTACCCCAGAACCGATAAAGATCTTTTAAAATATAGAGTCTGTGGGTTATTAGGTAGCTTCCCCTCCATGCCTACCTTGATTATAGATCTTTCCCAAGGCAATTTCTGTACAGACATAGCCAATACATCACGGGGTACAATGCAACATCATCTGATATGGGCCTGACACCTGTTACCAAATGCAAAGGGACTAATGGTGTTCCAAGGCCAAGCTTCAGTAGCGCCCTTAGGAAGGGTTATGTTACTTCCTCAGTAAGTATCTGTTCTTGGCATGTAGAGCTGTAGATTCACATGCTTTGCATACTCCTGCCGTCTAGTGTTGGGTATGGATGTTTTCAAGTTGTTTTTCTTCAAAGAAGTATTTCCAGTCATGAGGTAAGGTCCATGCGTAAATAATGTAAAAAATGAGAACTGCAACAATTACAGGTGCCCGGGGAGGTGAGAGGGTGCATGTGAATGTACAGCTCTACATGCCAAGAACAGATGCTTACTGGGTAAGTAACATAATCCGTTCGAGGCATGTGTGCTGTAGATACACATGCTTTGCATAGACTATATAGCAGTATTCTCCCAAAGCGGTGGCTAACCAGCAGATGTTGCAGTTGTCTGAAAAAGTGTCTTTAGCACTGCTTGCCCTACATTGGCTTGTTGGCGTGCTAATACATCCACACAATAGTGTTTGGTAAATGTATGTGATGTAGACCATCTTGCTGCTTTACAGATGTCAGATATAGGGATGTTACCTAAAAAGGCCAGAGATGCCCCTATTTTGCGAATGGAATGCACTCTAGGGGGTATAGATAAAGCTCTTTTAGCTTTTGCGTAGCAAGTTTGAATGCACTTAACAATCCATCTTGGAATGCCAGATTTAGAAATAGGATTGCCTTTGTGAGGTGGTGTAAAAGAAACAAACAGTTGCTTTGTTTTACGAAAATCTTTTGATCTTTCGATAGAATACAGTAAAGCTCTTCTGACGTCAAGTGTGTGAAGAGCCTGTTCTGTTACTGAATCAGGTTGAGGAAAGGACACAGGTAACTCAACTGATTGGTTAATATGGATAGCAGAAACCACTTTGGGAAGGAATCTGGTATTGGTGCAAAGAACTATCCTATCTTTATGGAGTTGAAAGAAGGGTTCTTCTAAGGTTAATGCTTGTAGCTCACCAACTCTCCTTAATGAAGTGATTGCAATGAGGAATGCAACTTTCCATGAAAAACTGTAAAGGACACTAGTGTAGTGGTTCAATGGTTGGACCCATGAGTCTTGTAAGTACAACGTTGAGATTCCACACTGGTGCCGGAGGGATTCTTGGTGGTTTAACTTTCTTTAAGCCCTCCATAAAGGTTTTAATGACAGGAACTTTGAACAAAGACAAATGCTGTCTGTTTTGCAAATACGCAGCTACTGCTGCAAGGTGCAATCAAATAGACGTGTAAGCTAACCCACATTGCTGTAGGTGCAGAAGGTAACAGACAATGTTCTGAACAGAAGCATCTAGAGGTAGAATTTTGTTGTTATTACAGTAGACAAGAAATCATTTCCATTTTGCTGCATAGCAAGCACTGGTAGAAGGTTTTCTTGCTTCCTTCAGAATGGTCATACAGTCTGGTGGCAAATTTAAATATCCAAACTCTGTGACTTCAGGAGCCAAATTGCTAAGTTGAGCTCTTGGGATTCGGATGCTTGATTTCTCCATGGTTCTGAGTGAGGAGACTGGAGATGAGATGTAGCTTTTGATGTGGAACTACTGTGAGCTCTAACAGGGTGGTGTACCACGGTTGACAGGCCCATGTGGGAGCTACCAAAATCAGTGTGAGTGATGTTTGCCTGAGTTTCCGAACCAGAAACGGAAAGAGTGGGAGAGGCGGAAAAGCATAGGCAAATATTCCTGACAAATTCATCCATAGGGCATTGCCTTTGGCTAGAGGGTGTGGGAACCTGGAGGCGAAGTCTGGGCATTGTGCGTTGTCTGCTGTGGCAAACAGATCTACTTGCAGGTATCCCCATCGTTGAAAGGTGAATCTTGTGATGGATTGCCCATTTCCAAATTGTCTGAGATAGTGGTGACAGTTGGAGAGTGTGTGTGTCCCCCCTTTTTTTGTACATAGTATATCGCTGTCATGTTGTCCGTGCAGACTAGGACAACTTTGCCTGTGAGATGAGACTGAAAAGCTTTCAGCGCTAGAAATACTGCTAGAAGCTCTAGATAGTTGATGTGTAGACGTTTGTGTTTGTCGTCCCAGAGACCCTGAATTGTGTAATAATGGAGATGTGCACCCCAACCTGTGAGAGATGAATCTGCTGTTAGCCCGACTTGTGGAATAGGGTTGATGAAAGGCCGCCCTTTTGATTAATTTTGTGGATTCCACCACTGCAGAGAGCTATGGGTGCGGCTGTCCACCAACACTAGATCTGTTAATAGACCCTGTGACTGATTCCACTGACATGCTAAGCATTCTTGTAGTGGATGCATGTGCAGTCTTGCATCAGGCACTATTGCAATGCATGACGCCATCATTCCCAGTAGGCGCATGAAAGTGCTGGCTGGCAAGGTTTGGTTGGTTTGGAACTGAAGCAATAGAGTTTGGATATTGGAAATTCTGGCTGCATTGGGGGAGGCTAGAGCCTTCTGAGCGTTAAGAGTGGCTCCTAGATAAGATTGTATCTGTGAAGACTGTAGGTGAGACTTTTGAATGTTGACCGTGAAACCCAATTGGTGGAGTAGGTGTAGCATGGTTTGAGTGTGTTCTAGGCGCTTTTGGTGTGTGCTGGCTTTGATGAGCTAGTCGTCTAGGTACGGGAAGACATGAATTTGTTGTCTTCTGAAATGAGCTGCCACCACTGCTAGACATTTGGTAAATACTCTGGGAGCAGTAATCACTCTGAATGGAAGTACTTTGAACTGATAGTGTTTGCCTGCTATCACAAATCTGAGGTATTTGCGATCAGCTGGATGAATGGGAATGTGAAAATATGCGTCTTTTAAGTTCAGTGTGGACATAAAATCGCCTTTCTGCAGAAGTGGAAGTACTTGTTGAAGCGTTACCAAGTGGAAATGTTCTGACAGTATGTACTCGTTTAACTCTCTGAGATCCAAAATTGGTCTTAAGGAGCAGTCCTTTTTGGGATTAGAAAATAGAGAGAGTAAACCCCTGAACCTTGGTACTGAAATGGAACAGGTCCTATGGCTCCCTTTTCGAAGAGAGATTGAACCTCTTGTTTGAGTAACTGTAAGTGGTCTGAAAACAGTTTGTGAACGCAAGGTGGAATGTTTGATGGATTGGAGGTGAGCTCCAGGCAATAGCCATGTTGGATAAGGACCCATTTGTCGGTTGTTTTAGATTGCCAAATGGGGAGAAACATATTGAAGACTTCCCCCAACAGGTGTTAAGCGATCGGGGGAAGTGTGGGCAAGTCACGGTTTACTAGGGGAAGGGGTGTTACGTGGTGTGGCACCTTTATCCCTACCTTTGGAATTGTTTCCTCTATATCCTCCTCTATAGGAACCACTAGAGGGAAAGGATTGATTGTTGCCTTTATAAGAGGAAGCATTTGGGTCTGAGGGTGTTGTCTTAGACCCTGCTCTATAAAATGAGTGGCGAAAGGAGCCTCTATTTGATGGGGACTGGAGCACTTTGCCACTTCAGTGTCTTTTTTCATCTTTTCTAATGACTGGTCGACTACAGGACCAAACAGGTGTTCCTTGTCAAAAGGGGTGTTCAAAATGGACTGTTGAACTTCAGGCTTAAACCCCGAGATCCTAAGCCATGCATGCCTTCTGAGGAGGATGCTGGTTTTGATTTCCCTAGCTGCAGTGTCAGCTGCATCTAAAGCACATCTGATTGAGGAGTTAGAAATGAGTTTTCCCTCTTCAACTAACTGCTGTGCCTTAGTTTTGTGTTAGTCTGGGAGATACTGGAGCAGATGCTCCATCTCATCCCAGTGTGCCCTGTCGTACCTAGCTAGTAGGCACTGTGTGTTTGCGATGCGCCAGTGGTTAGCGGCTTGAACAGCTACTTGCTTTCCTGAGGCATCTATAAGTTTAGATTCCTTGTCTGGGAGAGGTGCCTCACCAGAGGTTTGCGAATTAGCTCTCTTGCTAGCATTGGACACTACTAGTGAGTCCAGAAGTAATTGTCCTTTGATAAACACAGGATCTAATGGTGAGGGTTTATATTTTTTATCTACTCTTGGGAGTTAAAATACGTGCTTGGACAGGGTCTTTAAGGATATCATCTGCATGCCTCATCATGCCTTTAAGCATAGGGAGTGTTTGACTTGACCTGTGTGTGGACTCGTGTTTCAAATCAAAAATCCTCTTCTAATGTCTCTTTATGTAAGGCCACACCATGATACTCTGCTGCTTTAGCAATGAGTTGTTGGTAAGCCATATTATCGTCTGGTGGTGATGGCTTTGCAGGGTAAATTTCAGGGTCGTTATCTACTGGAGGGTCAATGGTGTAAGCATTCAATGGGTCTACAGGCAAATGAGTATCATCATCACCATGATCCCCATCTGGATCTGTATGTGGAGATCCCTAAGGTGTTATGTGTAAGGGATCTTCCATTAGTAACTGTGGAGAAGATGGTGGAGGTGGAGAGGGTTGTGGGGCAGGATAAACAGGGCTGGCAGCCATGTCCTCCTTCTTTAGAAGGATCTTATTGGCAGTGATCTCTGAAGGAAGTTTGTGCTTTGCTGGTGTTTTTGCTGGTGTTTTATAGAAATATGTCAAGTGTCAGGATTAATATAAATCTTTTTCTGTTTAGGATCCAATTTGGCCTTAAGAACGTCTAAAATTGGTTCTAGAGGCTCGGAGGGACCGTCCTTAGATTTCTGCGTCAAAATCGACTTGTCTTTGGTAGTGGAAGGTTCCGGCTCCGAAGCGGGCTTTTTGTTTGGAAGCAGAGGGTTTTGGTTCCGAAGCATGTTTTTGTTTCGAAGCGGAGGGTTTCGGCTCCGAACTAAATTTGCCCTTGGAGCCTGACGGTTTCGGACCCAAATGTAATTTTGGTAGACCGGTCCCGAGCTGGAAGGCTTGACGGTTTGTTTCGGTGCCGAGCCGAGAGGCGGGGCGTCGGAAACATGGTCTCTGTGCCGACCTTGGCCAGAAGGCAGAGGTGGTGCCGTATCCTTATGCGTTTTGGAAGAGGATTTAGGGGGCAAGGGGTCTTCAGTACTCACGGCACATTGTCCCGGAGGCACATCTTCAGAATCCAGCTCGATCTCGGAATCGGACTCTGGAACGCAGAAGGCCTCTTTCTGCGGTGGACGCTTCGATCTCCTCTTGCTCAGATTCTTCCTTGAAGATATCTGGAGTGTGTTGAATGCTTTGACGTTGCATCTCTCATCATCGAGCCTGACATTTGCGTAGTGTCTTCTTGGACCAAAACGATATACAAGCGTCGCAGACTTCCTCCTTGTGCTCCGGGGAGAGGCACAAGTGACAAACGATGTAGGTCTTTGCGAGGGTACTTGGCATGGCACCGAGGACTGAATTGGAATGGAATCCGTTCTATTGGCAGAAGGCTGGACCGACGCGATGTTTTCGATCGAAAATGGAGAATATGGCAAGCGATTCGATAAGCGGAGAACAGTGAAACGCGTACAGAAACAATACAGTCGAGGGTAGAGTGGATTGCACACAGAGGGGAACCCGAAAAACGGTTTCGAATCGGAGCGCAGCAATACACGTCCGAACCCGATGGCGAAAAAAAATAATCTAACAATGGAGTCGACGCCCATGCGCGCTATCACCGAAAGGAGGAGTCACCTTACCTCGTGACTGGAAAGACTTCTTCGAAGAAAAACAACTTGCAAACATCCGAACCCAACACTAAATGGCAGGAGTATGCAAAGCATGTGCATCTACAGCACACATGCCTCGAACATTATTTTACAAACAGACTACTTCCCTTTAGAGGTACTAAACTACTTTTATGACAAAACACAAAAATAAAGTCAGACGAGATAAACATCACAATGAAGATGAAAGTAGTCAAAGCAGAGGAAAGAAAGAATGCAAAGATGGTTCAGAAGAAGTCCTTATCTCTGCCACCGTTTTTCTTCAGGTTCTTTGGTCCATCAACCATTACTCATCATTGATGCCTTATTACCACCACTAAACCCGGTATCCTTCAGACCATTATCCCGTATGTACCTCTCTCCCAGGTAATCTCCAATAGCCGTCTTGTTCAGACCTTCTCCTTTGTAAAGGAACTGCGCAATGTCCTCACATGTCTTCTTTAGCAGGTCATTCTCAATCAGGAACTGGATACCCTGGGGAGAGAAATGGAAGCATAAACAATTATGTCCAGATCCTGCTATGTTGGAGGATTCCAGTTTATGCAGGGGGGCTCTCTCAAAAGAATAATCTGCTTAATCTGCCTTCTTGTTAACCTGATGAACTGACAAGAATGTGGTGGAGCAAAGGGTAGGGTTAAGAATCTTTTAGAAGACAGGCAGCTGCTTCGATCATCTGTTTATTTTTCTTGAATTCAAAGGTGGAAATGGTAAAGATGGCTTGCAAAGACCAGAGCTGTCAATAGCAAGCCTCTGAAGGCAACTAATAGATCAACTAAGTTGCGTCCTCCAAGAGACTCCGAGCACTCTCACATGTTGAATGGCCTCTATTTTGCACTATACTCTGACACATTGCATCTATCTTATTATCTTGTATAAATGACCAAATTTATAAGCCCATTTTGGAGGACTCAATTTTGTATACAATTTTTGGAATTTATCAATATGGTCAATTTTCATACACCACTTATGTTTGTTCACAACAGCAAGGGACCTGGTTATTAGTGGGTCCTAGCTACACATTCCTCCATGTCTATTGTGTGCATTTCTCTTTCAACTTTGGGCAACTTAGTCAGAAAGGAGACTCTATGCATGCGTGCTGGTGGGAACTCTGCTTCGTTAAGTTGCTCAAGACACACAGATGATGGACGGAATGCAGAGCAAATCAAACATTCACCCCCCAGTCAAGAGATCTGGGTTAAATTCATCGTTCTTTTGTTCACCATGGCACCCCAGTTTGGACCCAGCCATATGCAAATCAGTCTTGACCCTGTGCCTCATGGGAACAGCCCAGCCCGAACTGCCAAGCCAGGTCCTCCCTGGACCGGAAACAAGAATCCTGGGACCGGTTTCGGGGCATCACCCATCATCAGCCAGGCTAGCTTGAATCTAGTGACACAGTGCACCCGGGATCCACATCTGGGAATACCCGACGCACTTGGGGCGAGAAAGCAAAAGATACAGATGATGGACGGAATGTAGAGCAAATCAAACATTCACCCCCCAGTCAAGAGATCTGGCTAGACTACTCCCATTGGGAGCAGGGTCAAGACTGATTTGCATATGGCTGGGTTCAAACTGGAATGGCATGGGGGAGCAAAAAACCGATGTATTTAGGCACAGATCTCTGTACTGGGGTGAATGTATGACATTGTTCTGCATTCTGTCCATCAATTTTTCTTTTTTCATTTGTCACCTCGAGTGGGACGGGTATGCCAAGACATGGGTCCCGTGCTCTCCATGCCACTGGAGTTAAGCTAGCCTGGCTGATGAGGGGTGAAACCCCAAAACAGGTCCTAGGATGCATGTTTCCAGTCCAGGGAGGGCCTGGCAGTTCAGGCTGGACTGTTCCCATTGGGAGCAGGGTCACGACTGAGTTTTCATATGGGTGGGTTCAACCTGGAATGGCATGGGGAGCAAAAAAAACTATGGATTTAGGCCCAGATCTCTGTACTGGGGTGAATGTATGACATTGTTCTGCATTCTGTCCATCAATTGTTCTTTTTGCATTCGTTAAGTTGCCAAGCAGATGGCAGGACACATGGGGGAGATTGGGTAGGTCTTCAGAAGAGTAAAGTCACACACTGATGGGATGTGACAGATTCTCACAGCTTCATGTAGCACTTTCAAGGTTCACAATTAGCAGCAGCCTTGTATGTACTTATATGGGCTATACTTGGAGCGCATGCTTTGGCTTGGAGTGTTCAGGTGTTGCTCACTGCTATTGACACTCCTCAGTCTGAACAATAGTTTAACTTGAGGCAGAGCAACCAAGAAGAAAAAAAGATGGAGGCTCTTGGGATGTCACTAATATGAAATGATCATATCTGAAAAATACTGAGGCTCTTCTGGAATGGCGATGAGAGGCTCTGTTGAGGTATGTTTGGCTGGAACTTTTTCCTTCTTTCACCTATAACCATTGATCTACTAGAGTGCTGTGCAATTGTCATCGAGGGGACAAGTGCTCTGCATGGCAGGTTGCTCTCCAATCGAAAATAACTATTCTGCTTCACTGTCTTTATTTAGAATCACTGCCCTTCAGTAAGCACAGTCTAGAGGAGTCTTGGGCCCTGATTTTGAGTTTGGCAGAAGGGTAACCCCGTCACAAATAAGACTGACATCCATCCACTGTATTACATGTGCCATAAGATATAATAGCCTAGTAATATGGCGGACAGGCTATCCGTCAGATCTGTGATACAGTAACCCTTCCACCAAGCTCTATATCAGGCTCTCAGTCTGGCTAGTATTCCCATGCCTCTTCTTCTGATGATGTCAGCAAACGACCAAGTGTGATGACCATCTCCTACAATAACAAGATTTATTTCCCCTCTTATCAAGATCCAGTTGACATCACACTATCTATATGTGGCATTATGGTATATGTAATATATTTTTCCTTGATTGGGTCTCTGTAAACATGAAATTAGCTTTGCTGATTCTACCAGGCTGCTGTTCAGGGTTTGGTCATAACTCTGAGATAATGACCACAAGAGACACACTCACTGAGCGCTGGACAGAGGAAGAAGTGTTACTTCTCATGATTTATCTTATGGCTCTGATTCAGCTCTGCTAGCATTTAACAGTGGGTTTAGCGATCATCTGAGCAATCAGTGTGTCCAGGGGGATATCAGAAAAGATAAGTGTCAATTCCAAGGGCTACATCGACATGGACTTAATCAACACTGCTAATAGTATGCACAGTCTTGAAATGTCCTAAGTGGGCAGAGAAAAAGTATAGTTAGGGATATTAGAGGGCATCCTTGGGAGTCCAACCAGTTCTTTTAGGGATGCATATAATTAATGGAGGAATGTGATGATTATGCAAGTGTAGACAACAGTTGGGAAAAAGGAATGAAATGCAATTACAAATCAATGCAATCTGTACCCATGGGGCAAGCAATTGACTAGCATGGGGAGGCAACCATCAGGCAAGGGTGCTAGGTAAGGTCATGCAAGGAGCCAAGCAAAGGTCATGCAAGGGGCCAGGCAACATTTGTGCAAATGGCTAGGTAATGGTTATAACAGATGTTTGAAACATGCATACCAGCACGAGGCAAAGAAAATAGGTGACAATGCAGAACTTGAGTCTTGTCGAGGCCTGGACCACTGATGACACAGACAGTGGAGGGCAGTGCTCTTATGCTCCCACCACAATTACAGCCACTACTTGCCTATAGATAGGAGGCCTCAAATTCCTGTAACCCACCTCTCTCATACTTCCCTTACACCTCTATCAAAGCATCCCTTTTCAAACTTTTCTACTATCCCCTTTGCCACCTTTCAAAGCCCATCACTCTTTTCAATAGCATGTTCTTTACTGCCAATGCCAAAATGCCATTCATATATACAGTTTGACTGACAAGTAACACTGCATAAATAAATGGCATTTGTTGGACTTGGCCTTTTTTTGGCAGGTTCACCCCTAAACTTTTTGCCTTGTCTGGAACCTGGTGTTGGTGATTTTAGGCCTCTGGGCACTTTTGCACTGTGGTCCAGTGGAAAGTGTGTGCGCTCTCTGTGTTACATTGGTGAGCTTGGCCTGCCCTCCCATAGGAATGCATGGGGGATTCCCTGATCAGTGTGTGTCAGTGGTAATTCCTGTTATGAGAGGAGCAGTATGGTCAAGTCTGGTATGTATGAAATTGTGTGAATAAATGCTGCGCAATGGTGTGCGCAGATTTATTATGACTGGTGTAGAAATGCCACTTTTAGAAGTTGGCATTTATGTGTGCTCTGTGTCTGCCTGCCTGATGTGAATTGCATGTCTGGCTTGTGAGTGACAGGGGCTGGGAGGTGTGTGTGGCTCCAGGAGGGGCAGGGTGAGTCAGCACAGTGCTGAATAGAGAGATCTGCATGTAGATGAGGGGAGGAGTTGCACCTGGGTCTGAATAGGGCTGTGCCTTCCCTCCACAATGCTGGCTCCACCTCCTGTGGTGCGTCTGATGTCCCTGGCCTGTCCTGTGAAAGGAAGGAAGGAGTCATGTACACAAAGTGCTCCTGAACCAGTTGTATCTGGTTCCCCCAAACCCTGCACCTTTAGACAAAGGAAATTGTGATATAAATATAGGGGCTGTGACCCCATGAAAGTGATCAGTTCAGTCTTGGTGTGCTGTTCCTGCTGGGGCGTGCTGCTGCTGGGGCCCAGGGGGGGCTGCCATGAGGACTTGCCTCCCTGGGCCCTGCATTGCCCCTTGATGCCTAAAGGACTTTTGGGACCTTTTGCTTTATTTTTTTTTATCCCTAAGGACTTTGTGTTTTACCTCTAGCGCCTGGAAGCGCTTTATCTTAATTTGCCCTACCAAAGAAAAGGAGCCTGGGGGTTGCGCAGCGCTGAGCTGCAGCCCTTGGTGAGGGAATCCCCCTCATAGGGATTCCCCCGTTATGCCTACTGAGGCGGGTGCCCACCCCGCATTTTTCTGTATTTCGCGGGTGTCCACCCCGCTTTTATGCCGCATTCACTTTTATTTAAATGGCGGGAGCCCACCCCGCTTTATATTCTAAGTTGAGAGGGAGCCTACCCCTCATTGCCGCCGAAGAAATCTGTTCCCGGCCGCTGCAGCGCGACCAGGAAGTCAGGCATGTCTGCCTGGGACATGGGCGGAGCGAGGACAGGAAGTCCCGCCCCGCCGCCAGAGATCCGACCGGAGCCTCGCGGGCTCCATAGAGAAGTCCTGGGTCCCATGAGAGGGCCCGGGTGAAGCCGTGCAGAGTCGCGGGCGGTGCAGTGAGCCCCGGGTCCCAGGAGGGGGCCCGGGTGAAGAGTAGCAGCCGGCAAATCTTTGCGGGGCTCTCGTAAGCTGAGAGAGCCCCGCCCGCCGTCCAGGAGCACGCCGGCCCCGCAATGAAGAGGAGCCCGGAGGAGTCCAGCGGGAGAAGTGCCTCCAAGGTCCCGGTGAGTGGGGCCGATCGGGAGGCAGTGTTTGTTAAAGAGCCCAGTGGGGCTCACACAGGCAGTGTTGGTGCCGGTCACGGGCACCAGGAGCAAGCCCCGGTGAGTGGGGGCTGCAGAGGGCCCGCAAGGGGGACAGGGTGTCTTGTGCCCAAGAGGAGCCCATTGAACGGGGCCCCTCAGGCACACTTGGTGCCATGGCCTATTTCTCGAGCGGCCCCGCCTGGTAGAGGGCCGCTCCAACGGTGGGCATGATCTTTGAGTAGGGCCCCAGGGGAGGGGTCCAGAGGCACAGTGGTGCCCGTGTTCCGATGGCTGCTCCCAGCTGTCCTGCGAGTGTGCAGGCAGCTGCAACGATGGGGACCTTGTTGTTTAAGAGCCCCAGCGAGGCCCATAGGGCACAGTTGTGCCAGGGCCCATTATGGATTTACAGCTGCGCCGCCCCAGCACCGGCAGCTGCAACATTTTGGCGCAGTTTTGTTTTATTTGGTCCCTGAGGGGGGACAGAAGAGGCACAGTCCGTGCCAGGGCCTATATTTTCCTTCCCAGCTGCCCAGCAAGTAGTGGGCAGCTGCACCGTTTAGGCTATTCTTTCTTGGGGACATGTCTTTTTAAGTTAGGAGTGAGATGCACTCCTTTGCCCCATACTTTCACAGCTGCGCAGCACTTAGTGCCAGCTGGTACGTTTAGGCCTGCGCAAAGTTCGCACAATTGGATTTCGCTGCATAGGCAGCAGCCCTGACTCTGGGACATAGGGCATTTGAGCCCCGTTGAGATGGCCAGTTGGCCAGGGGGACTGTTAGGTTAATAGGGCGCCAGGCCCTAATGTGATTTATGTAGTTGCGCAGGAAATGTAATTCATGTACTGTTTTATGCACCCTGATTTATGCCTCCAAATGTGTTTTTATGATTATGAGGTTATATGCATACTGTGGTTTATGCATGTGAGATTATTCTCTACTGTGGTTTAGGTACGAGTTATTTCCTACTAGGGTTTATGTTAGTACGAGTTTATTTCCTAAGGTGAGTTATACTTAGGAGGTTATGGTCTAATATGTTTAGGCTTATGAGGTTGGCACAGAATATTTCTCGCCGGATACTGTGCATTATATGATTTATGTTACAGGATGATGCTGAGTATAGTGTTTGCCAGTAATTACTGGTTGTGTTCTACGTTTATGATAGGTCTTACAGTTACTATTTTTACTAAGTGATGATTCTGACAGTGGTCCATGTGGCCCTGTCTTGTGTATATAATCCCCTGTAAATATTGCCCAGTGCCAGTTGGCACAGTGTATATTGTGCGATTACCATCTGTGTTTATGATAATACAAAGGCTATTTTTTTATATAACCTTGTGTGGAGTTCCTTTTTGTGGTGTGCCTAGTATGTTGTTGCTGTGTGTGTGTTGCTCAAACGCTTTACACATTGCCACCGGGATAAGCCTGACTGCTCGTGCCAAGCTACCAAGGGGGTGAGTAGGGGTTATCTTTGGCGTGTAACTCCCTTGCCCTGACTAGAGTGGTGGTCTCTGCCTGGCTTTGGCGCAAGCCTTAGCCAACCAGAGATCCCATTTCTAACATTGGTGGCAGCGGTGGGATAGGACTTGCGTTTGCTCAATACCGCAGCGACAACTGGTAGTACTACAGTCTTTGCATTTTAGATAGTCACATTTTGGGGATTATTGTCTCTGAGTTTGTTTTAATTGTCATTTCTTTTTTAAATGTGTTTTATTGTTGCACTATGAGTTGGGTGTCCTGCCAAGGACAGAAACCAGAGAATCTGGAGGAGTGTGACTGCCCTTTTGAAGACTGCTATTTCTTGGGTTGGCCTGAAGCTGAAGGAGTGTGACTGCCCTTGTGCCATCGTGCTATTTCTTGGGTTGGCCTGAAGCTGAAGGAGTTGACTGCCCCTGTGCTGTCTGCTATTTCTAGGGTTGGCCTACAGTGGTAACTTAATTGGCATGGAGTAACTAGCTCAGGAGGGTAGATTATCCCCCAAGTGCAGTGTTAGTTTCTGGAATTCCCAGTAAGGATGGGATCAAGTGGTGGCAGCAATATGTAGTCCAGTGCAGGAAGTCCCATTCCCAGTTCCCATAGTATGGTATCTGGTTCCCGGTTAAGAGGGGGACAGGTTGAGATTCAGGGGTAGTAAAATGCTGTCTCACCAGTCTTGTGGGGGGAGTGTGGATGAGTGTTCTGGTGCACTGGACGTTTGGGTGATTGGTTAGCACGGTAAATGGTGTTAAAGGGCTGTTCAATCTGTTCTGTCAGAGAGAACATGCCCCGTAATTGTTTTCCGGAGTCGCGCCAACACCCGGTGGAGTGTGTGAGTTCTTTGATTCTAGGGAGCTTGCATTGGGGAGTGAGAATAGAAGAATGGTACAGGTGTCTTCCAACCCAGAGTGGTGGAAGTGGTTCAGAGTAGCCCAGCTAGGTGACCTTATAGTGAGGAGGTTGTAGGGACTCACATCCTGTCTCGCAGGAGAAGGAGTGAGATTGGGCTGTGTCCCAAAGTGCCTCCACCTCAGTCTCCAGTACTGGATGGTTCTTAGAGGGAACACCAGGTAGGGAGCCTAGTCTGTCCTGTTGGACCGTTCTTCGAGGGGGATCTCCCCGTGTTAGGTGAGCTGGGAGTGCCTATAATCAGACCTCCATCAGTTCTAGTGTCTGGCAGTACCGCTCCAGTTGGGAGGGTGCAGAAGTCCAGAGTGAGGGGTGAGAGGGGGAAAGAGTCCCCAGTGGAAGAACCATTAGGTCAGGGGCCAGCCAGAAGGGCTGAGCCTCATAGGATTGGCCATGGTGATGCCACTTCTGTCCTGGGGCATCTTCACGCACTGTCAGAGGGACAGGAGGTCGTGAGCTCTGCGCCAGGTTGCTGGGGCATCTTCACGCACTGTCAGAGGGACAGGAGGTCGTGAGCTCTGCGCTAGGTTGCTGGGGCATCTTCACGCACTGTCAGAGGGACAGGAGGTCGTGAGCTCTGCGCCAGGCAGACTGTCACACAACACATTAGGTATGTGTCACCCTCAGGAAGTCCTGGTTCGCCGGGGAATTGTCTGACCAAAGGGTACCATACCTGGGTTGGGGAGCCAGGTTCAGGCGTTTCCTGACCTGGACGGCAGGGCGACTGTAATCAGTGTCCTGGCCGGTTTGCCTTCTAGGGGTACCCCTGTGAACACAGGTGGGGCCCATCTTAAGTGAAGAGACCCTGTGTTTCCCAGAAGGGGTGGTGCAGGCCTAGCCGGGATCTTTAGGGTCCCTGGCTGAATGTGGTAGTACTACCCTGAGAGCAGGTGGGGTCCATCTTAAGTGAAGGGACCCTGCTCTTCAGTGGGAGGGTGCAGAACTCTGGAAGGGGGTGCAGAGGGAGGGAGTCCTCGCCTCTGACCCCGGTGCATCCGGTGAATGTGGATCCCAGGTGGTAGACCAGTTGATGGAGAGAGGTCCTGAACTGGTGGGAGAGTTGTGTTCTGGTGGGTGCTTCCCCTGGGAGGGTGCGGAACCCCAGAAGTAGAGGTAGGGTGAGGAGATGCTTCGCCCGTGACCTCTGGTCAGCCTGAGGGTGCGGACCCTAGGTTGGAGGATCAGTGGCAGTTTGGAACTACACTGAGGGGAAGAGTGGAGAATGGCTATTATGTGCCAGGGGTTACTGCCCCCCACTCTGTGGATTGGCAAGGACCAGTGACATCTGGATGGCCTAGGGCCTGGTCCTGTCCGTGGACAACTAGGAAGTACCAGTGGGGTAGCCTAGTTGGGCCTGAGAGTTCTTTTTCAGAGGGAACCACATGGGTTCAGAGTGGCGTAGAACCGGAGGGTGTCCCTGCAGTGAGGGCCTGCGTCCGTGTTCTATTGCCCGAAGCAGGGAAGCCCATCACAGTGGTGATTGGTCTGCCCTGCGTTTTGGCTGGAAGGGGGTTGTGTTGGACTTGGCCTTTTTTTGGCAGGTTCGCCCCTAAACTTTTTGCCTTGTCTGGAACCTGGTGTTGGTGATTTTAGGCCTCTGGGCACTTTCGCACTGTGGTCCAGTGGAAAGTGCGTGCGCTCTCTGTGTTACATTGGTGAGCTTGGCCTGCCCTCCTATAGGAATGCATGGGGGATTCCCTGATCAGTGTGTGTCAGTGGTAATTCCTGTTATGAGAGCAGTATGGTCAAGTCTGGTATGTATGAAATTGTGTGAATAAATGCTGCGCAATGGTGTGCGCAGATTTATTATGACTGGTGTAGAAATGCCACTTTTAGAAGTTGGCATTTATGTGTGCTCTGTGTCTGCCTGCCTGATGTGAATTGCATGTCTGGCTTGTGAGTGACAGGGGCTGGGAGGTGTGTGTGGCTCCAGGAGGGGCAGGGTGAGTCAGCACAGTGCTGAATAGAGAGATCTGCATGTAGATGAGGGGAGGAGTTGCACCTGGGTCTGAATAGGGCTGTGCCTTCCCTCCACAATGCTGGCTCCACCTCCTGTGGTGCGTCTGATGTCCCTGGCCTGTCCTGTGAAAGGAAGGAAGGAGTCATGTACACAAAGTGCTCCTGAACCAGTTGTATCTGGTTCCCCCAAACCCTGCACCTTTAGACAAAGGAAATTGGTCCATGTGGCATTGTCATGTGTATATAATCCCCTGTAAATATTGCCCAGTGCCAGTTGGCACAGTGTATATTGTGTGATTACCATCTAATGTGTTTTATGATAATACAAAGGCTATTTTTTTATATAGCCTTGTGTGGAGTTCCTTTTTGTGGTGTGCCTAGTATGTTGTTGCTGTGTGTGTGTTGCGCAAACGCTTTACACATTGCCACCGGGATAAGCCTGACTGCTCGTGCCAAGCTACCAAGGGGGTGAGCAGGGGTTATCTTTGGCGTGTAACTCCCTTGCCCTGACTAGAGTGGTGGTCTCTGCCTGCCTTTGGCGCAAGCCTTAGTCAACCAGAGATCCCATTTCTAACAGCATTTTATTGGGCAAGCGCTATGACTAACGTAATTTACATTCATACGGCCAAAAGTTTTCAAGCGTGATGAATGTTGTTTTATCTGTATTTTAAGTGTCATAACATTTTGTAACAATTTTAACTAATTGAAACTAATAAAGTATTATTTACTTACTGCCAATGTCCATGCACTCTCCTCGCTTCTCCAGCATTCTCCACTGGCGCCTTTTCTGACCTACCCTCCGACACGCCATCTTTGCTACAACCTTCCCACTGGCTAACCCTCTACTGGTCTATGCACTAAACTAATTTTCTCAGTCTCACTATGTCCTATGTTCATTGACCCAGCTCTCTTAGTTCATGTAACTTTCACCCCAACACTCTCCTGGACGGATGACTTCCTTTCTTTCGCCTTTGCTCCAATTAGCTCCTGCTACCATGTCTCCCGTCATGCTTCACTATGCTTTCCTGACAATGTAACAATGTCTCTTGTCCACTGCCTTACCTTTTCCCGTCAACACCCTGCTCTCTTCTTGACCCCGAAATACCCTCTACCATCCTATATCCTCTCTGCTGTAACCAACTTCTGCTACTCCAATACCTTCTTAGGGTCCATGTTGAACTTCTTTCTTCCCATGGCCACCTGTTTGTTCCTCTGCATATTCTTCCTGCAAAAAAATAAAGACAAATGTTCTGTTTCTTTTATTCTGCTTGTTTCTCTACCACACTATCCAAGTCCCAAAGCAGCACAATCCGCATCCCCACCCACAGCCCACCACCCCTCCAACACATCTCAAAACTGCTACAGAAACTACTGTCAACCCTGCTGCAAAGTTGTGAACAGGAGCATGGTTTACATATTCAGTAATATCAGACTCTGAGAGCTCATATTGGTTTGCACAAGAGGTTAGTCGTCTAAAGGGTCTTGTACTATGAAATTAGTCCCAAAAGTCCTACAATGAGAGCTCACAGCTCTGTAGAATAAGGCAAAACTACATTAGGCACTATACTGGAGGATCAAAGAACTGGAGGGTCCTAGCACAGAGAATATAACACCAGCACCATAGGGGTGCATTACGCAAGATCAGAGCTCTGCAGGGCCCTACTCTGAGTACTCGCAATCCCCCTTGATCTACACTGGGAGAGCATAGCTCTATAGGATCCTAGCCTTGAAGGTCACAGACCCTCTGGGGGCTATACCTAGAGATGACAACCCCAGAGCACATTACTCTGAGCTCACACAGATCTGGAGGGGCTACACCATGAGATTAAAGACAAATGGCCTATCATTCATAAGGAAAACATTCTCACAGACAGCGCTTAATGCCAAGTGCTCCCAGCCATAAAGGGTCCTACAAAGTAGGTGCCCAAGGAGCATGCACTTCAAACTCAGTTGCTCAGGGGGAGAAGGATCTCCACACCACGGGCCAAAACAGGGAGATCGCAGTGACACAGAGGTCCACAGGTCCAGAAAGAGAGTAGCCTGCAGCCACATAATCCCTAGACTAGGATATCACAGCCAGAGAGAGTCCCTCACTGCAGGAAATGGCCATACAGTAAGAACTTGCCTCTAATGATTCAATACTTTAAGATCACAGTCCCAGACAATCATGCAGTGGGGAAATAAGAGGGTATTACACTGGAAAAATAACAGCAACAAACTCTGAGAGCACTTAGGAGACATGTCGAAAGAGGTTGCTTCACTGGAAGCTCTCAGCCCAAAAGAGACCCAAACAAAGTTTACAGGACTTTTAATAGAAAAGTGTCAAAAGCCCACTTAAGTCATTGGTTGTAGTCACATTCATCAGCTATTGCTTGATTGCGGAGTTATTCAATGCATTTGGCATTTTCTTGCTTCACAAGTATTTAATTGAAAGAGCATTTTTAAGATCTCACATAGGCTAAGTGCACTCGAAGTCTGGCTACAAACAACATATCCGGACCCAGATTGTGGTGTTGGGCGCATGGGAGCCACCACTCTCACCCACACCCGTTGGCCCATGGTTGCACTTGTATGCTTCCACTGTGCTCCGGCAAACTGACCCATCAGAAAATTACTTGCACAACAACAGCACATCAAAGGTGGTGTGCAAGCCGATAAGCATATTCTAGTTGACAAGCATTACACTGCATGCACTTAAAATGTTACTTGAGATTTAAGAGTGCCTCTGGGGTTTTTGAGCTTTACTTCTACTCAGTGGACTCAGTGTAGTTTATATTGGTAACAGCACCTCTGTGGGTTGGGCCTAGGTAGACTCCCATCAAAAACCCAATTGGAAGGGAGTTATTTCTCTTTCCAGACATGTTAGCATTGGACACCTCCTATGGAGAATAATTATGCTCTAAAGTCATCTTGAATTCATAATAGCATTTAAGACTTGGGATGCTATCCCTTACTCTTCATTGCAATCCGCTTAATGTGCAAGACACTTCTACCACCACTCCACAGGGTCCTACACTGAGCCCTCACAGTCCCCTATGATTTTACACTCGGAGAGATGTGCCATAATACACTACACCAACTTTTCTTAACCTTTTGACTTCTGGGGACCCAATGAACGACTATTGAAAACTTCGGATCATCCCACCGAAGCAATTTCTACAATTTGAACCTCAAATCAATAAACAAAACTACAGAAACAAGTGTATATTAAACAAATACATAAAATATGAAAAATGTTCTTCAATACTGTCAGAGCCCCTTGCAAAGTGCCACAGGGCACACAGGGGCTACTAGGCCCAATCGTGGTGGTTAAGGCCTTTTACTCCTGATGTCCTGGGGCCGACCTTATATATGTGGGGACCCCACTCAACTAAGCCAAGTACCCCTTCTGCATTTGACTCTTAGTGGGAGCAGTGATCGAGCAGCGAAGTCTCCCTCGGGGGAAGGGTGGATGATGTAGATACAGGTCAGAGAACACGACTCATAACTCTAAATGCAAACAGTACGAAGAATAAATTAATGTCTAGCCAAATACTTGCTTTAAAAAAAAAAAAAGTATTTAGTGACATTGAAAAAGTAGACAAGCCGAAATGCGTTTGTCTAGGTTTCATTTAATACAGCATTAAAAAGCCCATGTGAGTGCACGATTATTCTCTTCCTTGGTGGAAACTTTGAGCAAAAACATTTTATTTCTGATTCTACAGATGCAAAGAGATGCAACATTCAAATCCCCCTTGAGGCCGGGGCTCTAGTAGTTGTCAGGCGAATCCCTATCCTACCCTCCTTCGTGTAACATGTTCAGGGTTATTCCCCATTCACTAGTTGCCGCATCAGGGAATACAAACTATTAGGTCATACTCAAGAGTTCTCCCTTCTAACCTTTTAGGAACTTAGTGTAAAGTGTCTATAGTGCCGCAGCACCGTTATCAGCAAGTCCCCCAGGGTCCAAAAGGCCTGGTTTCAGTCTTTTCTACTAGGCGGTATGGCAGTGTTCAGTGGTGCAGCGAGAGGTCTCTCCACGGGTGCTCCCAAGACCGGATCCGTACGGCGAAGTCGGGTCACTGGCGATGGACGCGGCAACACCCAGGGGCGTAGAATCTCACGGTCTAGCAGTGCACAGCCTCACACCTCGCTCAGGAAATCCTCGTGCAGGGCTCCCCACTGGACCTCTCTCCCTCCAAAACTCTCCTCTCCCTCACAGGGACACAGCTTGGTGTCCTGGGTCATGTCCCCTCACCCAGCAGGGAGACTGGCAGGCCTTTGACACCAGTCCTAGTCACAGGCAGAAGTCTTGCAGAGTTTCCCTTTCTCACACAGCCCATCTGGCTGCTTGGCAGAGGACAATTTTTTATAGTCCTTTTCCAGTCACCAAATGTAATTTAGAGTTTGGGTCTTTGAAGTTTTATGTTGGGGATTTTGCTTCTTTTGAAGTAGTCACTTCTTTTCATCTTCTTTCATAAAAAGTGGTCTGTCACAGCAGGCACGCCTCCGAAGCGGATTGTCCACACATAATTCATGGGAGGGACCAGAGTTTACACCTGTATGTCGGCTATAGTGATATGTGCATCAAAGGGTTAATCCAAGCCCCTCAGCCCTACTCTTTATGATTCTTTTATCAGCCCCATCTTCCTTCCTGGGATGCCTCCAGGCCCCTTCCTTGTGATCTATCGCTGAATCAAAGAGCAGTCCTTTGAGATGTAGAGGTAGTCACTTCTTTCCCTCAAGTGTGTCCCACACCCAGCTCACAGGAATACAGGATACAAAAATCTGTCTGGGGGGATTCCTCTCCTCCACTTGTCTTTACCATGCATGCCTGGGCTTCCCAAAATGGAACCCAGGGTACTCCATACAAAGCACCATTGCAGGCACACTCCGTATGCATTCATAGCACGCTTTCTGTTCAGCAATAATACCTCTATGCATTGTACCCGCCCATGTACACAAGTCTTCAGCACACGCTCAGTCTGTGCACACTGTTCCGCACTGAAGATTTCCGATCTTTAAATAGGGTATTTCAAAACATACGCGCTGCCAGCACACACACTCACTATGTGCGCTGCACAACTCTTCACCCTTCATGAATTGTACTTTACACCCAGCACATGCTGTCTCTGCGCACACACTCCACAGCACTACAAAAGAAACACACAAAAGGGAGTGACTCAAGAGTCCAACAATTGTATTGTAGAGTTTCTTCTCTTTGTTTCTTCTCTCCTCCTTTCATTAAGTACACATAGTTCAATGGTGATCATATATAAATATCGCCATATAGAAGGTCTGTAACTGTGGGGGTGTGTCGTATTATCTGGTCTGAGCTTACAGAACCAAATGGGGTGTGAATATTAAGCTGTGATATTTATATATGGTCACCTGGTATTTTGCTACAACAATATAGGAGCAGTACGAGTGTTACAAGAATTTTGGGAGAACTGATTCAGTTTACACTTAGACTTCAATCAATCAATCAATCAGGGTTTTGTAGACCAAGGGTGAGTTAAGCACACAGCTGTAGAACTTTTAAGAATGTGAGTGAGCCTGTAAGCCTCACTCCAGGGACACAGGGTAAAAAGGGTCCACTTGACTACTACTGATCACTACAGGGTATAAGGCCACCACTGCGCTCATGCTGCTTAACTCCTGGTGAATGTAATAGCCTTCCACCAATACAAGGGTAGCGCTTTAGGGGCACCTCCCTGGTCCAACAAGACCGCAATCCATGAGACAGGCCTCTGTCATGGCGCACATGCAAGATCCGTGTTCGCCTATGACAAAAAAATCAGCTTTAGGAATCCAGACAACTGTACAGTTGGGCACTCAGGGCAGGGCTACACATCTATCAACTTTCTGTCCCCCCAAAAAAAACACAGAAAAAAGATATACAAATATTGAAATTGTAATTTTAATTGGAAGGTTAGAGAGTTTCAAAATGTGATTTATTTCCTAAAGAGAAAGTGATATGACACGCTCTAACATATTGCTTTGATTTTTTGCTCCTAATGTATGCTCTTTTTGCGGGTGCATACTAATGCTTTAATTAAGGTCATCAGTTGGCCATACTTACTGTTTGCTATGCTTGAGTTGCTCCCATCAATGAAGCTAAGGATATCAACTTAATTTTTAGATTCCAATATCAAATTCGTCCACATTTACAGATTGTTTTAACATTTATATTTTTATCCATATATACTCTATTAATCTGCTAAAAGTACATTTTTCAAACAGTCGCATAGGTGTTGGGGACTTCAAGTTAACAACCACTGCACTAGAACAAACCGTGAGTGACTGCCATACTGGGCGTCTCACATCTCATAGTCCCTCAAATACTATACAGGAGCTCACAGCTCTAAATGCCTTAAGATTGGGAGAGAACAACCCTAGACGTGGCTAAACTGGAACATCACAACATAGGAGGGCACAAAAATAGGACAATTACAGCAGCAGATGAACATCACAACCCCACATGTGGAAGTGCGAAAATGTGCCAGAACAAGTGGGTGTATTCATAGTAAACTGGAAAAATCCTTGTAGTATACACATATGGTGTTTATTTCGCAAAATCAAAGTTCAAAGGTCAGAAGAGGTGATTCTTAAAAACATAACATGTGCATTTGTAAAGCGCCCTTTCACCCCCAGAGAGGCCTCTTGGCGCTGAGTAATAGATGTTTATTGTTACCCAACAAAACAAAGGATGAGCGGCTGAATGGACCCGCCGGGATTTGAACCTGTGACCATGAGGTTGAACACAGGCCCCTGCAGTGGATGCATTAGTCCACTAAGCCACCATACCCTGAATCACTAAAACCAAGACAGTTGTAAGGCACAGCCAACACGTTTTCGCCCCTTATTGGCTTGCAAGCCTGGGGCTTTTTCAACGCTGTTAGGTTAAATTAAAGAAAACCACAAAGAGAATGTGTACAAAATCCAATATAACCCATTGTTGAAAAACGTGTGAGAAATTGCAAATATTCCCAAATTTGGTTATCCAATTTCCACATTGTGAAGAATACAATGGAAAATGCTACTTACCAGTATGCATCTGTTCTTGGCATGTAGAGCTGCAGAATCACATACTTGTGCAGAATACATACTTGCGCATAGATCGCCATCTGGTGGTGGGCTCGGATGTTTGCAGTTTGTTGTTGTCTTGGAAGAAGTCTTTGTAGTCACGAGATAGGGGACTCCTCCCTTAGACGATAGTGCGCATGGGCATCGACTCCATCCTCAGATTGTTTTTCGCCATGAAGGGAAATTATGGAGTTTGTAAGAAACAGAAAAGATGTCCATGTGTAATGTATCTAAGTAAGATAACGCTGGAACAGATAGAGGTACCGGGGAGGAGGGTGGGGTATGTGATTCTGCAGCTCTACATGCCAAGAACAGATGCATACTGGTAAGTAGCATTTTCCGTTCGAGGCATATGAGCTGCAGAATACATACTTGTGCATAGACTGTATATCAGTGCTCTCCCTTAGTGCGGGTTACCTGTATCTGTTGCAGTGGTCTGAAAAAGTGTTTTAAGAACAGCCTGGCCCACAGAAGCTTGTTGTTTTGCCTGCACATCTACACAATAGTGTTTGGTGAAGGTGTGTGGCGTAGACCATGTTGCTGCTTTACAAATGTCATCTAAGGGAATATTCCCTAAGAATGCCATGGAAGCCCCTAGTTTGCGTGTTGAATGCGCTCTAGGGGGAATTGTTAATGTGCGTTTTGCTTTGTGGTAGCATATTTGAATACATTTGACTATCCACCTGGAAATTCCAGCTTTGGAAATTGGGTTTCCTTTATGAGGTGGAGAGCAAGCTACAAACAGTTGGTTTGTCTTTCTAAAAGGTTTAGTTCTGTCAATGTAATAAAGTATAGCTCTTTTGACATCAAATGTGTGAAGAGCTCTCTCTGCTACGGAATCTGGTTTTGGGAAGAAAACGGGTAATTCCACAGACTGATTAAGATGGAAACCAGAGATTACTTTGGGAAGGAATTTTGGATTTGTTCTAAGAACCACCTTGTTATGATGTATTTGTAAGAATGGTTCTTGTATGGTTAAAGCCTGGATCTCACTTAACTCTTCTGAGAGAGGTGATTGCGACAAGGAAAGCTACTTTCCATGTAAGGAACTGCAGTTCGCATTTGTGTAGAGGTTCAAATGGGGGACCCATGAGCCTAGTAAGGACAATGTTTAAATTCCACACTGGAGATGGTGGGATTGTGGGAGGAATTATCCTTTTAAGGCCTTCCATAAACGCTTTGATGGCAGGTACCCTAAACAATTACAAATGTTGTCTGTTTTGTAGGTAAGCGGCAAGGGCAGCAAGATGTAGTCTTATGGATGTGTATGCCAGATTACATCTTTGTAGATGCAGTAAATAACAAATTATGTTCTGAATTGAAGCATCTAGTGGGTCAATTTTGTTGTTATTGCAGTAAATGACAAATCTTTTCCATTTGGCTGCATAACAAGCTCTAGTAGTAGGGCGTCTAGCTTCCTTAATAATGTTCTTACAGTCCGGTGGAAGGTTGAGGTAACCGAACTCTAGGACTTCAGGAGCCAGATTGCTAGGTTTAGTTGAGCTGGATCTGGATGTCTTATCTCTCCATGGTTCTGTGTCAGAAGCTTTGGGGAGAGGTGTAGCTTTTGGTGTGGAACTACTTAGAGTTCCAGGAGCGTTGTGACCAAGGTTGCCGGGCCCATGTTGGAGCAACCAGGATCATCTTGAGAGACTGTTGTTTGAACTTGCGCACTACTAACGGAATGAGCGGGAGTGGCGGAAAAGCGTACGCAAATCTGCCTGACCAGTTCATCCATATCGCATTGCCTTTGGACAATGGGTGTGGATACCTGGCGGCGAAGGTTGGGCATTTTGCGTTTGCATGTGTGGCGAACAGATCTATGTCTGGGTGGCCCCACATTTGAAAAAACAGAAGAAGAACTTGTGGATGAAGTTCCCATTCATGGATTTGTTGTGTCTGACGACTGAGCAGATCCGCAATCTGATTGTGTACTCCTGGAAGATGTTCTGCTAGAAGGTGTATCTTTTGTGGGATGGCCCATTTCCATATGCTTTGCGCTAGTTGAGAAAGCTGCAAAGAATGTGTTCCCCCTTGTTTTTGTATATAATTAGGCTGTCCGGAAATCGGTTAAAACGGACTGTACCCGACTGTACCCTACCGGATGAAAATCAGCTGACTCGGTTTAAACCGAGCGTCACTGATTTTCATAGTGTTGCGCCTTTTGGCCACTTGATGGAGCCAAAGCATTAATAAAAACCATTGGCCTGCCTATGGTGGCCTGGCGCGGAGGTGTCAGGGGAAAACACTGCTTCTGCACATGGGGAGCCGAGGTGTGAATGGCCCAAGGGCCAGAGCAACACCAGGCCCCCTGCCTGGCTCACGTGGGGAGAGAGGAGCTGTTGTCTGCTCTGTTTTACTGCGGCCCCACCCGAGTACTTCACAGGTCTTTCAAAAGACCATTTACTTAACGAGGCTTTGTTGTTAATAAAGGAGTAGGTGGCGGGGAAAGAGGCGGCACGCTCAAGTTTCATCAGGCAGGAATTAAACCCACACAAAGGAGCGTCTGACACCTTCCTCAGCCTTTCAGACTCGGTCCGCCTTTTAAGATGCAAGGTTGGTGTTTTAAATGCATTTGTATTTTATTGAACAATACGCAGTTATTTGTCGAATTCACTTTGTAGAGTTGTGTTTCTGAGAAGCTATATCAAGAGATCCCAGATGTACAGCAGAGAGGAAACAGGCGCCTGAAAGACTCTGTCATCGGGGTCTCTGCCACTTCTGTCCCCGGGGGTTGGAGCCCTGATGCTTAGGCAGCCAGGACGTCCGGCACGTTAGTGTTTAACTCGCTGCGTTATCCAATTTCACCCTGTCAGAGTGAGTTAAATGGAGGCGGACTCGGGAAACATTCAGCACGCACCAAACACAAAACTAAAGCGGCACCGGGCTTCCGCCGTCGGACTTTCATCTTGATAAACCCGGAGTACGAAAAGCAGAGCGGGAGAGAAGGGCTCTCTGGCGAGTGTGTTCCTTGTACTCGCTGCATTCCTTCAGAAAACGTGCGCAGAGAAGCCCCGAAGGCGCTCTAGCCTGCTCCTGTGGAAGGCCTTCCCTGTAAAGGCAGAAAGGAATTTCGGGTTCGGGACATTTTCATTTATAATAAGCAACATCACTCTGTCGAAATTAATCACATTGAAAATAACTTGTATTGTGATGGAGAATTGGACTGCTTTGTCTCTGACTGCGGTCTAAGCATTTCACCTGAACTACTTTAAGGCCCCTACTGATTTTTCCAGTCCCTCCTGCCCCCTCCTTACTCGCCTGTAATGTTCAGCATTACTGCGATACATCGGTCTGGCTGATAAATGTTGTCCCGCTGTCTCTGCGAGGAGGGTTATTACTGTTGCGGTTCTTTATGGCACAGAGGCGTGAACCAACTCACATCTTTTAAAAAACACTTAATTCCTGTGAGATTAGTGAGAGTTCCTGACTCAGCCTTGCTCACGGTATAAAACTGTCTCTAGACTCTGTTAGCTTGTTCAGATATGTGATTTCATTACCGAAGGATCCTCTTAGCCATAAATGTCAAATATAATCGTAAAATAGCAAAGATATTCATTCAAAAAATGAGCACTCTTTACCCTGCTTAGTTTGGGCCTGTGTTTATCATTTGCACTATTCACCCTTAATGGAGAATGGGGGAGTTATGTTGTGTTCTTAATCCTGAGACTGCTACAGTTTTAATGACTAACATTAACAGTGTCCTGGTCATGTATAACTTTAGGAATCTGGAAAACGTTAGTTATGTCAATTGAATGTATATTTAGCTCTAGAGGGAACATCTCTGCAAGACGGAAGAATGCAACATCCTCTTCCGATATTTGGACATTGGCTAAAAATAATATTTTTATTTTATTTATAATCGTAATAAAGCTTTAAGAAGTAAGAAAATGGGTAGTTCAGATTATATACAATCAACAGCATTTAAATAGCTCCATATTAAAGGAACCAATTTGGTTTATAATATTTGCGCTTTAGACCCAAGGAGTAAAATGTACTAATAGTTTAAAAACCTGATTTTTAAGGTTCACAATCCGTTGCATTTACTCATAAGCTTAGTGCTTTGTAAAGAGCTAGCATGTTGCCTCACATGCACTGTAAGGTTCCACCCTGTTAATTAACAATGCTCGATTACAGCACCATTTCAATCAATTAAACCTGTGCCAACTAGAGACTTTACATGATTGAATACACCGTTACGGCTAGGTGCTGTTCCCCAGAGCAATAGAGAGCCATGAAAGTTTCTAATATAGTTCTTATGCTCTAAAGGCTGACCACACCAGCCTTCAATCACCAAGTCAATATGGGCAGAGGTAATATCTTGAAAGTGAATGGGAAAATGCAGGCTGTAGGAAATGGGAACGTAAGTGTCCGACCGAGAGGCAGAAGAAATATTAATGTGACCCAAGCCATAATAATAACTTATTGACATGTATACTGCATGACCACGTACGGATAGTAGATTTAGAAAAGCGAGATTCAATAATAACACATCGTCCGGTTTTATGCCGGGGGTCACACATGGCAGCGCCTCCTGAAAACATGTGCAAGAGGCGCTCACCGGTGTTCAAGGAAGGTTCTACTTCCATGCAGGTCTGACTTTCATGTTTACTTCCTCTGTTTTCAAAGTATAGAAAGTCCGATCTCATACGCACAACACAGTCAAGTCTCATACAAACAGCACATCCATTCCCGGGGTGGGATCTCTCGGGGGGGACTAGCGCCTACGCACACTGGGCTCATGAGCGGAACTGTCTCTTCTTCAGAGGGTGTAAATAAGGTGAACCTCTCTTCCAAGTATCAATTCACTTTAATAACAATACAAATTGTAGCTTGTTTTATGTGGCACGTCATACCGCACTTCTGCCGTTTCTAAGCGCTGTACAGAACAGGGCTTTAATTGAAGTACACTTGTATTTCAGACACCTCGCAGTCGCAATAGACCTCACGCTCCATTCACTTCAGCAGCCACGGCAGTATTATATAGCGGGAACTCAACCCGAAGGTATTGGAGCTATATGTGAGCTGGGGGGGGGCATCATATTTAGATATTGGCTCCTATGGCACAGGCGGCCAAAGGTACCCAAGCGTAAACAACGCAGAAAATGCAATATATGCGCAGTCAGCCATTCCTTTGAAAGACACCAAATTAAGTGTCAAACAGCACTTCACGCACAAAACACGTGTGAGGGCGCTATACCGATGATACAATGCAATGCAACACTCTCTGAGCAGGAGAGGGGTAGCGACTCTGGAACACAGACTGTAATTTCCAACTTGCTGAGTGACCAATTCACGCTTTCATTTAAAACAAGCATTTGCAATGCAATAGGTCTCGCATTTACGCGAGTTTTGAGCTATTGACATTGCAAATAACAATGCCTTTTATTTTTGTTTTCGTTTTTAAAACATAAATAAAAGGCTTTGACATTTACAATGCCAATAGCTTAAACTCGCAAAAATGCGAGACCTATTGCATTGCAAATGCTTGTTAAATCTGAGCTGCAGAATCAAAGGACAATGGAAAGTATTTCATGACTGTATTAAGCTTCTGAAATGTAGAGCAGTATACAATTTCTGAAGAAAAATGGAAAAAGCAATAATAAAAGCAAAGCGTTCCATAAACACCGGTAAAACACTGTTTCAGTTGTTTTTTCTGGCGCGAAAGTGAGTAACCACTGAAAAGCACTGTTTTTTTGAGGTATTGAAATCACTGGAAAACACTGAAAAAACACCACCAGAATTTCCCAAAAATAGAAACTGAAAACAGGAAAGCCTATATATAATATATTGCTGTCATATTGTGTGTTCGGACAAGGACAGTTTTGTTGATGATGTGTTTGGAATGATTTTAATGCTAGAAAGATTGCCAGTAACTCCAGGTGATTGATGTGGAGTACTTTTTGTTGAGGGGTTCACTTGCCCTGAATTGTATGGTTTAGGAGATGGGCTCCCCAGCCGGTGAGCGATGCGTCCGCTGTTAGCACTATTAGTGGAACTGGCTCTAGGAACGGCCGCCCTTTGAAAAGGTTTTGTGTGTTCCACCACTGCAGAGAGCGATGAGTGCGGCTGTCCACCAACACCAGATCTGAAATTTGCCCTTGAACCTGGTTCCACTGACGTGCTAAACATTCTTGTAAAGGGCGCATCTGAAGCCTTGCGTGTGGTACTATGAAAATGCAAGAGGCAATCATTCCTATTAGCTGCATAAACACTCGAGCTGGTAGTGAGTGTTGAGGTTGAAATTTTGTTATAAGGGTTTGCATACTGCCTATTCTGACTGGATTGGGGTATGCCAGGGCTTTGGAAGTATCTATTGTGGCCCCTAGATACTGATGTATGTGGGACGGCTGAAGATGTGACTTGGTGAGGTTTATTGTGAACCCCAAGTCGTGAAGCAAGTGAATTGTTTGGAGAGTGTGGTGAACACACTGGCTGTATGACTTGGCTTTTATGAGCCAGTCGTCCAGGTATGGGAAGACATGAATTTGTTGTCTTCGCAAGTGGGCGGCTACTACTGCCAGACACTTTGTGAGGACTCTGGGTGCTGTGGTCACTCCGAATGGGAGGACCTTGAATTGATAGTGCTGACCGTCCACTATGAACCTTAGATATTTCCTGTGAGCAGGGTGTATAGGAATATGGAAGTAGGCGTCCTTGAGATCTAGAGTGGCAAGGAAATCGCCTTGCTGGAGCAGTGGGAGGACCTGTTGAAGGGTGACCATGTGAAAATGGTCTGATTGTATGTAGATATTCAAAGGTCTGAGGTCCAATATTGGTCTGAGAGTACCGTCTTTTTGGGGGATGAGAAAATAAAGGAGTAAACCCCTGTGCCTTGATGCTGGAGGGGAACTGGTTCTATTGCATGCTTTTGAAGAAGTGAGAGAACTTCTTGTTTGAGGAGCGTTAGATGTTCCGGGGACATTGGACGTTGTTTGGGCGGTATGGTTGGGGGAGTTGCGGTAAGTTCCAGGCAGTAACCATACTGGATAATTTGTCTTACCCACCTGTCTGTAGTGATGGAGTTCCAGACAGGTAGGAACTGTGAGAGCCTTCCTCCGACCGGAGTGGAATGGTCTGGAGGGAGAGGAGGGAAGTCATTGTTTGGTAGTAAGGGAGGTTCGGTTATTGTTACCTCGACCTCTACCCTTGTTAATATTTCCTCTGTACCCACCTCTGAAATATGCCTTGTTAGGTGATGTTTGTGTGGGACTCTTGTAGGTGGAGGTAGTAGTGTCTGTGCTAATGTTTTTGGATGAGCCCCTATAAAAGGAGCGACGAAAGGAACCTCGTGGTGTTTGAGACTGTAATGCTCCCATAGATTTTGCAGTGTCTGTCTTTTTTCATTTTCTCCAAAGCTGTATCCACAGCTGGGCCAAAGAGGTGCTCTTGATCAAACGGCTGATTTAAGATAGTTGTTTGCACTTCTTGTTTAAAACCAGAAATGCGCAACCATGCATGTCTGCGAAGTAAGACACTGGTGTTGAGAGATCTAGATGTGGTGTCTGCTGCATCGAGGGCACATTTGATGGATGCATTGGTAATTAATTTGCCCTCTTGGACCAGATCGTTGGCCTTGGCTTTGTATTGGTCAGGTAAATGTTGAATAAGATCTTCCAGCTCATCGTAGTGAGCCCGGTCGTATCTGGCAAGCAATGCTTGTGCATTAGCTATTCTCCAGTGATTACCTGCTTGGTAGGCAACTCGTTTACCTGATGCATCTAGCAGTTTAGACTCTTTGTCTGGAGGTGGAGCATCACCAGAGGTTTGGGAATTAGCACGTTTTCTTGCATTGGAGACTACCAAAGAATCTAAAGGGAGTTGTCCTTTAATGTAAATTGGATCGTTAGGGGCAGGCTGGTACTTTTTATCAATCCGAGGATTGAGGATCCTGGTCTTAACAGGGTCTTTAAATATGTCTGGTGCATGTTTAATGACACTTTTAAGCATGGGCAATGTATGTATTGTTTTTTGTGACTGAGCTAATGTGTCAAGTAGGAAGTCTTCGTCCATGGGGTCTGAATGGAGTTCAACGCCATGATATTGCGCAGCCCTATTAATGAGCTGACTAAATCCTATATTGTCTTCTGGGGGGATGGCCTAGATGGGTATACATCTGGATCAGGAAGGTCTGGAGGATCTGTGGGATTGTTGTAATCGTCCCATGTATCCTGTGGTGGAGTAGTGTCATCATCAGGGTCATCTAAAGGGTCCTTATCGTGTCCACCCCCGTCCCCTAGATCATGCTCATCCTGTGGTGGTAAGGGTGAGTATGGAAGTATTGGAGAGAGTCTAGGAGAGTGTATAGGAGAGTTTGTAGGAGACAAAGGTTTGGTAGGAAGAATAGGAGAAGAGGGTCTTAGGGGTGAAGTTGCAAAGTCTCTTTTCTTCACAGGTACCTCAGGAGGGTGTGAGGTATCTGATTTCCTCTTCTTTGTTGGGAGACTGACAATATGGCCTGTTTTAGGGTCCACATGTAAAGTCTTTTGTTTTGGATCGATAGGATCTGGTCGAAAAAGCTCTTCCTGCTTGTTGTCTCCTTTCGGTGCCGATTTTTTCGGTTCCGAACGTGGTTTTGATTTAGACTCTGAAGCCGTAGGAGGGGTCTTGTGCTCCTTTGGCATCGACGTCGGTGCCGAGTCAGGTATTTTCTTCGGATCCGAAGGTTTTCAGTATTTGTTCGGTTCCGAGGCCTTATGGTCTTTCGGTGCCGAAGGGTTCGATACCGAGGCCTTTTTGGACGTAACGGGAATAGGGTGTATCCATGATTTCGGTACAGAAGGTGTCTTATGGGTACTGATATGCTGCTTGCTCGGTCCCGAGCTGCCGGAAGACTTTTTCTTTGTCTTCAGAGCCGGGCCCGGAGGCGGGGCTTCTGAAGTTTTTCCTTCGGTCTCGACTAAGGCCTTCAGGCGAAGTTTTGACCGGAGCCGCCTGTTTATCTGGTGGGGCAGGGGCATGGACGTTTGTACTCACTCGTTGACCTGGAGTGATGTGGTCATCGGAGTCATCAGCTTCGGAGACGATGTCGAGCTCCTCTGAATCCTCTGCCTCTGGAACATCGGGGCCTTCGTCGAAGATGTCGGTTGGCGCCGGTGTAGCCTGTTGAGCCATAACGTGTCGTCGAGCCCGGCTATCACGGATAGTCTTTTTGGAGCGAAAAGAGGCACAGGCTTGGCAATCCTTTTCTTCGTGTTCTGGCGAGAGGCAAAGGTTGCAGACCTTGTGCTGGTCACTGTGTAGAAATTTAGCTCCACACTGGGGGCATTTTTTAAATGGAGTCCTTTCCATTAGCCGTAGGCCCGAATGGCGCCGATAGGCCCAGCGGCCCGCGTCGACGACCGGAATCGAGGATTTTGAAGTTAGCACGTCGAAGGGCACGCGAACAAAACAATACCGTCGAGTGGTGATGGGTTGCGCGCCGAAAAGGGTTGGAAACACGGTACCGAACCGGAGCGCAGCAAGTCACATCCGAACCCGATGGCGGAAAAAAAAACAGTCTGAGGATGGAGTCGATGCCCATGCGCACTATCGTCCAAGGGAGGAGTCACCTATCTCGTGACTACAAAGACGTCTTCCAAGACAACAACAAACTGCAAACATCCGAGCCCACCACCAGATGGTGATCTATGCACAAGTATGTATTCTGCACAAGTATGTATTCTGCAGCTCATAGGCCTCGAACCAGTAGTTCCCCATTCCTAAGGACAAGTGGCAATATAATTATCCTCATTGAACACAGATAGGGCAAACAATCAGGATTCATCACCCCTCCATTTTTGAAGCCCACATGGGGAAATCACAGAGCCCAAGATCCCAACACTGGGAGATCGCAGCTTCATTGGAAAATCAGCAACCTGCGGCCCACCACATCTACTGCATAGGCCCCCCACCTCCCACTCCACAGTAGTTACATGAGGACCTACAGGTGCATTGCTCACCTTTCTTCTGTGGAACCCAGATTTTCAATCTCACTTGTAACTTCTGCTATCTCATCCTTGAGCCGCTGCAGAGAGAAGGAAATAAGTTTCAATACAAACATGGGGCTTGGATGAAATAGGAGCAGTAATCAACCTATGTGGGAAGCGATGATGCAAATTAATTTGGAGGCGAGGGGGAGGAAGAAGACAGATGTAGGGGAGGAAGATGTAGCAGGAGCGGAAAGGGAAAAGGGGCATGAGAGCAGAGAAGGAGTCAGTGGTTGAAGATGGGTATACCTCTCCTTTTGCCTCGGCCTGCAGTAGGACACGGAAGTACACCAAAAGCGATGGGCAAAATCATATTTAACTCTGTTTTTAAGAAAAAGCATGTTGGTTTATGTGAGGAAGTGGATGCTTGCCACACCTAAGAGTGTAAAAAGAACAATTCATGGACAGAATGCAGAACAATGTCATACATTCACCCCAGTAGAGAGATCTGGGCATAAATCCATAGTTTTTTTGCTCACCATGCCATTCCAGTTTGGACCCAGCCATATGCAAATCAGTCTTGACCCTGCGCCCCAATGGGAACATTCCAGCCAGAACTGCCAGGCCAGGTCCTTCCTGGACTGGAAACAAGCATCCTAGGACCGGTTTCAGGCTTTCAGCCCTCATCAGCCAGGATAGCTTGACTCCAGTGGCATGGAGAGCACGGGACCCACGTCTGGGCATACCCGTCCCACTCGGGGTGACAAATGCAAAAAGAACAATTGATGGACAGAATGCAGAACAATGTCATACATTCACCCCAGTACAGAGATCTGGGCATAAATCCATAGATTTTTTGCTCACCATGCCATTCCAGTTTGGACTTAGTCATATGCAAATCAGTCTTGACCCTGCGCCCCAATGGGAACAGTCCAGCCCGAACTGCCAGGCCAGGTCCTTCATTTGTTTGCTGTAACACTTCTCGCCCTAAGTGGGATGGGTATGCCCAGACGTGGGTCCCTTGCTCACTGTGCCACTGGATTCAAGCTAGCCTGGCTGAAGAAGGGTGACATACCCTGAAACCGGTCCCAGGATGCTTGTTTCCGGTCCAGGGAGGACCTGGCCTGGCAGTTCGGTCTGGACTGTTCCCATGGGGTACAGGGTCAAGACTGATTTGCATATGGCTGGGTCCAAACTGGGGTGGCGTAGTGGGCAAAAGAACGATGAATTTAACCCAGATCTTTTGACTGGGGGAGAATGTTTGCATTGTCAGCATTCTGTCCATCATTTGTTTGCTGTAACACCCAAGAGTGTGGCATAAATCGATTATCTTGACCACCCAAAGTGTACATCATTTAGTCGGATCGAGCCGTCCAAGACAGGTGCTTTCTCAACAAATGTTAATGGGACTCAAAGACTTAAAACAGATCTAACACACCCACGATGGGGCTAGACAACAGTTTTCTTGACAAATAGAGGCACACATTTTGAAACAGTGGTAAACAAAATGGCAAGCAATTATTATAAACCATATTGATACATCGGGCAAGAACAGATGAACGCAGAGGTGTAAATCACAAAAGTCTGTACATTAATTGAACATAGGCAATTGTTGCAAAACACTATATGCAGACATACACATTAACAACTCCAAAAACAATTGTCTATGTTTGTCATTTTCATTCTTCTTTCACACAAAGATTTGCTTCATTACAGCCAACTCATCATAGAAATGCTAACATGGTTTGTTCAGATAACTTGGACTTTTTCAAGTGCATAAGGCGCAAGTCACAGCAGACAGGCTACAAGGTGATTGAAGTCACAGAGTAAACGAATGATACCCAAGTCTAAAAAAATACAAAAGTGGATAAACACCTGTGGTAAGATCCCCATTCACTAAGGGTGGTGGAGTCCCACCAAAGTAGTGACCATCATGTGGTCTGGGTATATTTTCTACCCACAACAAGCAGCTCTCTACATATATGGTATGCACAATGTGGTGCTGTCAGCTGTAGAGAGACCACTTGGCGTATATGTAGACAGGTGATTGTTATAAGAAACCATGGTTTGTGACTCTGAGAACACGTGTTGAATAAGCGTTGGGGCAGAAATGTACCAAGAATGGTATACAGCCCTGAGTGCAGGTGAATCTGGTATCCTGACTTATTTTGGCTCTGGTGTTATGCTAAACTAGAATGTGGCTGCCCTGACCAATGCAAGGTTTAGGGCCCTTTAATATGGAGCTCCGGCTAGCCGGGAGCTCCGGCTAGCCGGGAACTCCAACATGGACCCCAGTATTTGTCTCTCCGGAGGAGCGGTCGGCGGTCTAGAGGAAAGCCAGCGCCCTTTGATGAAGTCAGACGCCGAAAGAAAAGCCAAAAAGAACGAGGAGCCGAGAGACGAAAGAAGAACAAAGAACAGCACAGAAGAGCAGGACGCGGACACAACGAGTGGCGAGACCGGACCCAGGACAACGGAGCAGAGCGTCGGAGGAGCAGGAGAAGGCTACAGAGGAGGCCCGTTTCCTGAAAGAGATAAGGCGGAAGTATCCGGACATCCCACAGGAGCACAGGACGCCCCGATGCCCCTTGCTGCGGTCCCGGGGGACCGTGGCTTCAGGCAAGTGCCCTGGATAAAATATTTCAAGAGGTTGGCAGGGAGGGGGGTGAAGAGCGAGCAAGTGTAAAAGAAGGGGGGAGGGGGGAACTACACTCCTATAGAAGCCCTCACTCCTTTTCCATCACCTAAGTGGCATAAAGTATGCTGGTGATGGCAGCACTCCCTAATCAATAAGACTTTAAGACTGACCTCATTATTATTGTTCTGTTTTTCCTCCTTTTCCCTGGGACGACTGGAATAGTCAGTGAACCCGAGAGAACCAGCAAGAAGGGGAACCTGATGTGAATGCCCTCCACTGGAACCGGGAATAATAGAGATTGTCCTATGTTGCCCTCATTTCTATACTCCTAATGGGATAAAACCCAGGACTTTCTTTTGGCGCTTAACTCGTTTTGCCCTTACTGACCTTAGTTTCAGTCATTAACTATTAAAACCTGATAGGCCCGAACAGCCTTATAACCTGACATTACGTTGCCCGACGTCTTCATTGATAACCCTTTGTGGTGTCTCACCCCACTCTTTGGGCCAAAACTTACAACAAGTGGTGTCAGAAGTGGGATTTGTCATCTGAGGCTGAAAGATGACCCAACCCGTTACCATGCAGGCTATGATTTCCCAACTGGCTGAAGGACAGAGACATTTACAGTTGGTCCTAGAACAGCAGAATCAAAACGCCCAAAAAGAGAGGGAGGCCTTTCAAACAGCCTTAAAAGAACAAGCGATACGCCTCACCACCAACCAAAAAGTTCAAGATACGGCTATACTACGCTTAATGGACGCTATCTTCAGCACTAGGGTTCATCCTAATGTCCCAGGGAGTGTTCTACAGAAGTTTCAGGAGGGCGATGACCCTGATTATTTTTTTACTAATTTTGAAAGGGTAGCCACCACCGCCACTTGGCCTCCAGAAAGATGGGGTCAGTATATCACCCCGTTATTGTCCGGTGAGCGACAAGCAGCCTATCAGGCCGCTAACCCGGCTGGGGTTACGCCCTACCCCGATATAAAAAGGGCCACCTTAGAATGACCAGGCTGTGATCATGAATATTACAGAGCTCGTTTCCGTGAAGAAAAGTGGGTAACAGGAGACAAACCCAGGGCTCTCTTTTATAGGATCAGGGACCTAGGGAACCGTTGGTTACAGCCCCATACATCCATCATGGAGGAAGTCACTGAAATGATTTATTTGGAACAATACCTAGAAGCCTTACCCTTAAATACAAGAGCCTGGGTCAAACAACACCCGAACTTGACCGCCCATACAGCTGTAGAGTTAGCTTGTGCTTATCACCGCGCCCCGGACTTCAAAGCACAAACAGGGAGGGGACCTGTCCTTCCCAAACCTTCTCCCAGAACCTCCCTCGACAGTGGAGATAGGCGTACCACTCCCCCAAGTAGGCCCATGACTAAAATCCGTCCCAAAAATCCTCAGCTAAAAGTGGGTCCCCAATGCTTCCGGTGTGCCGAATAGGGTCACATAGCCCGAAATTGTCCCCTACACACTGAAACCGTAGAACCCATGGAGGTAGGACTGTCCAGGGGTAGAGTACTTAGCACTGGAGGAGTGAGGGAGCGGTATAAGAAGGCCATACGACTGAACGGACGATTACTTGAGGCCTTACTAGACACAGGCTGTCATTCTACAGAAGTTTCCCAGGACTTGATCCCTTTGGCGAAATTATGTGAAGGTGAAAAAGTACTGGTCTCCTGCGTGTATAGAGACATTAGGGCTTATCCCTTGGCAGAAGTTCTATTGGAAATAGATGGCTATCCTCAAGTCAGAAAGGTTGGGGTGGTTCCCCAGCTTCCTGAAGGGGTACTTCTAGGCACCGATCTACCTCACTTCCATGAGTATTTAGCAACCATAACCAACTCTTCCCTTGACAAAGACTGGTTACAAGAAGCCCCGTTCTACGAAGAATCGATACAGAGTCCACAGGACAGGGAAAAGAAAACTAGAAGTGAGAAAAGGAGGGAGAAGGAAAAGTATACACATGCCTGTCTTCCTATTGCCTCATGTATGCTTTCTTCTCCAGATAGCGGAAACGCTCCCTCAAGGAGCTTTCGAACAGTGCAGAAGGAAGACAGCACCTTAGTGAACGCATGGAATCAAGTACAGGAACCAACAAGGTAGGCCCATATTTCTTTATAAAAAAAGGTCTGCTGTATAGAAATACGGGAGGTAATGGACCCCAGACCGAACAACTAGGTATTCCTGTTGCCTTCAGGGAACAAGCACTACACTTAGCCCACCACCAAGTAGGGGAGGGGGTGGGGGGGGGGACATTAAGGTCAGGAACACACCTTGAGGTATCTAATGGAGCGTTTCTATTGGCCAGGGGTTTACAAAGAGACCGCTAGATTCTGTGCTACCCGTCATAAGTGTCAGCTGATCAACCCTTCCAAGGATAAAAAGGTACCTTTACAGCCCTTACCACTGATCGATATACCCTTCCACCGGGTAGGTATGGATCTGGTTGGTCCTCTGATTCCCTCCGCTAGGGGGCATCAATACATACTAGTCCTAGTGGACTATGCCACCCGTTATCCGGAGGCCATTCGCCTCACAAGCACGACCACCGTTTCGGTAGCCCAGGCCATGATTTCCTTCTTCTCCTGGGTGGGGTTCCCACAGGAAATCCTGACAGACCAAGGGACTCCTTTCATGGCTAAGTTAATGAAGGAAATATGCAAGCTTCTACGGGTACGTCACATCCAAACGACTGTATATCACTCCCAGACAGATGGTTTAGTGGAAAGGTACAACCGAACCATAAAAACCATACTCCGAAAGTTGATTAGCGAGACAGGAAAAGATTGGGACCGTAAATTACCCCTTGTCCTATTTGCAATCAGGTCACATGAACAATAGTCAACAGGGTTTAGCCTCTTTGAACTCCTGTTTGGCAGGAAGCCCCGAACACTACTAGAAATGGCTGCAGAACAATGGACAGAAGAGGAAGACGAGAGCCGACCCCTTTTGGGATATATGCAAACATTGAAGGAAACTCTGGCATCCCTGTGGGACACAGTTCACCAAAACATTGACAAGGCAGAAATCAGTCAGAAAGAACAATATGATCGCCATAGTAAGATCCTCCGAAAAGAAATTGTTGGCCACATGGCAGGGTCCCTATGTAGTTACTCAGAAGGTAACTCCCGTTTCTTACAGAGTAGCAGTACCTCACAAAGGGAAAGGTGGACAAACATATCACATTAATCTCCTAAAAAATGGGAGGACTCGGATGACCTCCCAGGAGATCCTACCGTCACCATAAAACAGGTAACTATCTAAACCACTAGAAATACATGTAGGAAACAGAACCGAGTCAGAAAGTGAATTATCTAACATGGGATCCGAACTGTCCCTTGAACAAAAGAAGCAAGTACAACAGCTACTCAACGGATTCCCGGGATTGAGTTCTAACAAACCAGGACGTACCCCACTAGTAGCCCACGATATCGTCACCCCAGAAGGACAGATCATGAACCTAAAACCCTATCGAATACCAGAAGCGAGACGTATAGCGGGGGAACAAGAAATAGAAGCAATGCTTTAAGCAGACATTATTGAACCATCTCAGAGTGCTTGGCGCTCTCCCATTGTCGTAGTACCCAAACCAGATGGCAGTATCCGCTTTTGTATTGACTTTCGTCAATTAAATGCACACTCTAAATTCGACAATTACCCCATGCCACGAGTGGATGAGTTAATAGAGAGGCTAGGAGAGGCCCGAGTTATGTCTACCATTGACTTAACCAAAGGATACTGCCAAATCCCAATGACCAGATCAGCAAGAGAAAAGACTGCTTTCTCTACACCATCTGGGCTATATCAGTTCAAAGTGATGCCCTTTGGGCTTCAAGGAGCACCCGTGACTTTTCAAAGGTTAATGGATGTGATACTTAAAGCCCATCAACCTTACGCTGTGGCATATTTAGACGACATAGTCGTCTATAGCCCTAACTGGGAGACCCACTTAGATCATCTACGAAACGTTTTCAACACCCTGAGCCAGGCTGGTCTGACCTTAAACCGCAAGAAGACTACCCTTGGTACACATAAAATAGAGTATTTAGGATACACCATCAGCAGAGGGGAGATCAAGCCCCAACACAACAAGCTGGAAGCCATCCAAAACATTCCGCAACCCAGCAACAGAAAAGAGGTACGGGCCTTCCTTGGGCTAGTAGGGTACTATCGTAGGTTCATACCACAGTTCTTGGAAGTAGCCAGCCCACTCACAGACTTACTTAGGCAAACCCGCACTCAAAACAAGATAGACTGGGCGGCAGCTCAGGAACATAGTTTTAAGTCACTAAAACATCTGATTTGTCATGCTCCTGTCCTTACTTGCCCAGACTTCAAGAAGTCCTTTGTTCTACAGACAGATGCCTCGGACAGAGGACTGGGGGCAGTTCTATCACAACCTGATTCCCAGGGACTTTTACACCCGATCTTATTTCTGAGTAGGAAACTGTTCCCAAGGGAGACCCGTTATGCCACGATGGAAAAAGAATGTTTCGCAGTTAAGTGGGCCATGGAATCTCTACAATACTACCTGTTGGGACGCTCGTTTTTCCTGTTAACAGATCACGCACACCTGACATGGTTAGCCACCCACAAAGACACCAATACGAAAGTATTACACTGGTTCTTAGCCTTGCAGCCCTTTTCGTTTCAGACCTTACACATCCCAGGAAAACTACAGGGGAATGTTCACTATCTCTCCCGCTTTCCTGTAACTGAGTGGCCCGATCGTCCATCCCGAGTGGAAAGGCAGTGTAATATGGAGCTCCCGCTAGCCGGGAACTCCAACATGGACCCCAGCATTCATCTCTCCGGAGGAGCGGTCGGCGGTCTAGAGGACAGCTGGCGCCCTCCGATGACGTCAGACGCCGAAAGAAAAGCCAAAAAGAACGAGGAGCCGAGAGACGAAAGAAGAACGAAGAACAGCACAGAAGAGCAGGACGCGGACACAACGAGTGGCGAGACCGGACCCAGTACCACGGAGCAGAGCCTCGGAGGAGCAGGAGAAGCCTACGGAGGAGGCCTGTTTCCTGAAAGAGAAAAGGCGGAAGTATCCAGACGTCCCAGAGGAGCACAGGACGCCCCAATACCCCTTGCTGCGGTCCCGGAGGACAGTGGCTTCAGGCAAGTGCCCTGGTTAAAATATTTCAAGAGGTTGGCAGGGAGGGGGTGAAGAGCGAGCAAGTGTAAAAGAAGGGGGGGGGACTACACTCCTATAGAAGCCCACACTCCTTTTCCTTCACCCTGGTGGCATAAAGTATGCTGGTGATGGTAGCACTCCCTAATCAATAAGACTTTAAGACTGACCTCATTATTATTGTTCTGTTTTTCCTCCCTTTCCCTGGGACGACTGGAATACTCACTGAACCCGAGAGAACCAGGAAGAAGGGGAACCGGACATGAAGGCCCTCCACTGGAACCGGGAATAATAGAGACTGTCCTATGTTGCCCTCATTTCTATACTCCTAGTGGGATAAAACCCAGGACTTTCTTTTGGCGCTTAACTCTTTTTGCCCTTACTGACCTTAGTTTCAGTCATTAACTATTAAAACCCGATAACCTGACATTACGTTACCGGACGTCTTCATTGATAACCCTTTGTGGTGTCTCACCCCACTCTTTGGGCCAAAACTTACAGGCGCATTCTGTGACCTGAGGTGGTGCACCAAGTGTGCCCTTTGTTATGAGCAATGCTAGACCTGGCACGGACATCATGACATGCATTGTAGTAGGAGTGTGTGAGTGTGAGTGAGTGTGAGTGTGTGCGTGCGTGTGTGTGTGAGTGTGAGTGTGTGTGTGTGTGTGTGTGTGTGAATCTAAGTACTGAAACCGATGTTATTCATTTTTGATGCCCCGGGTTTTTTTTTTTTTTTTATATGCAACTTTATTGGAGTTTTTTTTTTAAACAAAAACTACATTGTCATCACGTGAATTTTTAACATCTCTGCTGCATAGGTCATTTTCAACTGCTTCTTTTACATAACATTACGTCACAAATCATCCTTCATACCTAGGCATTTCCTGTACCTCCTTAGCCCAACAGGCCCAACTATTTACCCCAATCCTTATTATGTTTATTCGGAGATCCCCGGGGCTTATATACTGGTTGTTCTTGTGCGGAGCACCAGTCCAATCCCCTTCGCCATTGGGAGAGCGTAGGTGGACGGGGGTTCTTCCAAGCAGCGGCAAGGCCTCTCTTTGCTATCATAGTGGCTGCCCCCAGGAATGCCTTGTCTGCACTTGTTCCTCCCGTAACCCCCATCACCCCCAGGTGTAGGGTTCGGGGTGCAAGAGGGACCTCCCACCCCAGTACCTCAGTCAACTCCACGACCACTCGCCCCAGTATCTTGCTATGACCTTACATGACCATGTCATATGATAAAAGTCTGCGGGTGTACCTGTACAGCGCAGGCAATCAGGACTCTGTGGGTGCCCCGCTCGATGAAGTCTACTGGGAGTGAGGTATGCACAGATGCCACGTGTTTAACATAGTACAAGATGGAGGACGAGGACAGTTTCCCATACAGTGGAACTCTATTGTCTGCATTCCTTTTGCTAGAGAGCAGACATCCAGACATTGAAGTGAAGAGAAAGGAAACAGGTCTACCTTGAGAAATTCCATGAAGACTTTGTTGTCAAGGGGCTGATGATTAGTTGTTCTTCAGCACTGCTGAAGAGTGTGACTGCAGTTTCTGTTGTTCACTTTGAAGACGTTTTTATGGCAGCCCTGCGCCCTTTTGTCAGGCCGGGGTTACTGCTTTAGGCAGGCTGATGACAGCCAGACTGACAGAGGTTTCAATCGTCATTATGCCAATGTGATGAGTGCTCTTGCATGGTGACAGCCCAAGTGTTACCTGCTGTGAGAAGCAAAGATTTACTCAAAGGCTATCTCCGAAGTGCAGCCCCAGAAACGACATTTGAAAGAGAACTACCATAAATCAGGTCTGAGACAGAGAATCCACATCTAATTACTGGATAATTGCGACCTAAACCACCCCACTTTGTTTCAGTTCCAGGTTTGTCTTGACTAAAGAAAAGGAGTGTTCTCCAGAGTACTCTCATACCTCCAGTGTGACCAGGGCTGTGGTCGGCCTCTTACTCAGTCTGCCAGAGGTCAGGGGACATCACTTAAAGTGTGCATTTTCTGCTGAAGGAGCTGCCCCTAGTGTCTAGAAACCAGTCCGCCACCTGAGAGAGGTAAGGAGTGTGCCTGGCCCTGCAAGAGGAGAGACTGTCAAAGAGGAAAAACTCAGTATAATCCTGGTGTGTGGAGCATCTTGTAAAAGGAGACACTAACAGAAAGCAAAGCTAGCAGCAACCAGAATAGTTAACTGGTCCCCTGGTCTCTGGAGCAATTCTGAGGTATTGAACGGCACAAAGGCCATATCCGCTTTTCACCATTGTGACCCCACAGTTTCCCCGAGACATCGCTCATACCTGCCCTTCTACATTTCAAGATTCTCACTGTCACCAACACCAGGAGTTTTTCTCTTGGAAGGGGTTAACCTGAGACTCTGAACTTGCTGCTGGCTTGACCAAAAGCTAAGACTGAGAAGGAGAAGAAAGCATGGAGGAGTAGAGATTAACAAGGCAGGAACAAGAGGAAAAGAAGCATAAGAAACTGAGAAGCCGAAATAATGGGCCTGTGAGGAAAGAGAGAGAAGTAGGGAAGTTAAAGGAAGAAAAATAAAACAGAAAGGCAGCAAAAAAAAGAGAAAGGGAGAACTGGAGAGGGAAAGAACAGGTTTAGAGAAGGAAAGGTTCAGGGTAGCAGCAGAGACCAATACATTTTGCAGAGGTAGATCCACCTTCAGCTTTACATGAATAACTGCAGTCCATTAAGAGACTGACCACATAGATGTGGAAGGCCAGGATATTTTGGAATGGTTTGTCAGCTTTGAAATTGCTTGTAAAATACAGGCTTTTCAAAGATGTGTTCAAGGTAGACAATTTAATGAGCTGCTTTCCCATGAAAGGTACAGCAGTCTTTAGCAGTATGGCTGTAGCTGATAAATAAAATATGAGCACACAAAGGAAGCTCCGATCAGATGGCTTGCTCTGATGCCAGCTCTGTACTTTCAAAGATTCAAAGACAGGAAGAGGGTGAATAGTATTCAGTTTGAAACTCAAATTCATGGTGTGTTGAATGATTGGAATGAGAGTGATAGAGGCCAACAATCTTCATCAAATGTATCTTGATTATGGTGCACCATTCCACCAGGTACCCCGAGCAGTACCTCTGAGGAGCACAAGAGCAGTGGATAGTATCAAGGGTTGGATTTCCGACCAGGGAATAGACTTCATCTCCTCTTACAGTAGAGAAATGTAGGAGAAAGCTAGTGTGACCTACCACTTCTATACAGCATATATCCACAAACCAATGGGTTGGCAGAAAGGTTAACAAGACTGTTAAGAGCATAATGGGAAGTGTGCAAGAGCCCCTCAGAGGAAAGTGGAACCTTCTCCTGCCATGTCTCTTGTTGCCTACAGAGAAAAACCACAGAAGGGGGTAAAGTTCGGGTCCTTCAAATTTCTGTTTGGGCACCCACTGTGGGGCCCACTCGTGTTAGTCAGAGAGGGGCGGGAAGGAGCTTCAGAGCCATCCCAGAATGATGTGGTGAACCGTGATATTATCCTTAGGTGACTGATGGTAAAGTACATGGGTCTGGGGGGAAAAAACCTTCAGGCAAGCCATGAACAGACCAAGGAGTGGTATGACCAGAAAGCAACACTAACTGGGTACCCGGAGGGTCCAGAAGTGTTGGTACTGAGGACCATTTCCAAAGAGGTTGGGAAGAGAAGTGGTGTTGGTCACACAAGATAGTAAAAGAAATCTGAGGTCAAGTACTTGGTAGGCACAGATGCCACAAGGGAGTCAAAGAGGGTGTTCCACGTGAACCAGCTTAAGCCAAACCTCTGAAGAGACTTCACATTGAACATCATGACAATGACCAAGTTGGTTGAAGAAAACAGTGAACCACTTCCTAACTAATTGCATGGTGATGCAAAAGATGGTAATGTGGATGGGGTACAACTGGACGCTCAATTAATGCCCAAACAGCAGAAAGAGTGTAGAAAAGTCTAAGGGTGATTGGTCCAACTATTTTCGCTGCCTCCCGGTTGGCATTTATGTTCATGACATAGAACTAGGGAATAGCTTGCCAGTGAATAACAAGACTTAAAGGATGTCTCACCTAGTCCAGTAGAACATCAAAGGCAGAGGGTGCAAAGATACTAGACTTGGGGGGTGATCGCGCATTCTTTTAGTTACTCAGGTATGGATCCACAAATTTGCGTTTTTGTGTAGCCTACCAAGCATTTAGTGAGGTGACCAAAATCAGTCCCCACCATATTCTCAGTGCTGATGAGCTAGTAGAATTGCTGGATGCTGCTTTTTATTTGAGCACACACGAATGGGTCAGTGGCTACTGGCAGATCGCATTAGTGTCTTGTGCCAAGGAGAAGACTGCATTCTCTACGCTACAACAGTAGGATATCAGTTTAAGATGGTGTCTTTTGGCCTTAGGAATGCTCCTGCCACTTTTAGCACCTGTTGAACAATGTTCCTTCAGGGAGGGAAGTGTTCTGCCACTCCATGATAACACTGCCATCTTTAGCAATTCGTGAGAGGACCACTTGTGTTGCATTGGGAAATTCTCATGACCCAGACTGAAGTGAGAGCCTTCTTAGGACTTGACAACAATCTTTATTCGGTTTAAGCAAAAATCCATAATAGCACAATTTATAAATACACATTAAAATCAGCCTTAAATATAGCAATTTCACTGTGTTTAAAACTCCTAAGAACAGTATCACTTCAGTGCCTGTTACCCATAAATATGCAAGCAGACAAAACAATAAAAACGCTATTTGTAGATGTTATGAGAGGAACATCAAACATACAATTCATTATTATAAAAGAAAACAAGCATTGGCATAGCCAATAGGTCTCGCCTTGGGACCTTATAAGAGTTTAGCCATGCAACAGTTGATGTTGTTGCACCAAGGATATTGTGCTGGATAACTAAACACTTATAAGGTCCCAAAGGCGAGACCTATTGGCTATGCCAATACTTGTTTACTTTGAGAGGGAGAGAACCAGCACTTCTCAAGACAGTCGTAATACTTTTGAATGGAGAGCACCGGCACGTCTCAGAAACAAGCAGGTGCTCTGGTAAAGAGTACCTGCACTTATATTTTTCCATTTCAAGCACTGATCATGCCTGCCGAAGATCTACCTGTAGTGTCAATAAGGAATATATGTGTGTCTGCATATCTGTGTGTGCGCGTGCACATGTGTATGTATGTGTGTGTGTCTGCATATCTGTGTGTGCACATGTGTATGTATGTGTGTGCTTGTGTGTGTGTATATATCTGTGTGTGCGCGTGCACATGTGTATGTATGTGTGTGTGCATATCTGTGTGAGCTTGCACATGTTTTTGTGTGTGTGTGTTTACCACATGCACAGCTTTCATTGTTGGATGCTTCAGTTAGCCTCAGTTAGCACGGAGTTTCCCGGTGCATGAGGCTGTTTAATCATTGACTGTCCCGGAGAGGCTGCTGGATTCCAGGCCTGCCGCCCGGGCAATGGGCCTGTGCGTTATTGTAGAATAATCCCACGTCGAAGGGAATGGAGACACCTACTCCTTTCTTGTGTGACATGCGGCATCGTGGGCAGAGAGGAGGCCTGCTTCATCCGTGCATACTTGTTTATTTGAAATCGAAGAAGCTTTTTCGGTTGAAATGGGAGCTAAAATGACAAGTAACTTGTTCGGGCAGCTTTCAGAGGATGTGCGGGGAGCTGTCACCGGGCCCAGGGGTGGAGCTAGACAGGATGTTTAAGTCCTCACTCTGGAAAGTCTCCCTGCGGACCAGACCGGAGATACAATGCCTTCCTGCAGAAAATGTGCATCAGTGCTCAACTCTACCTCTGCGGTCCTCGGCCTAGTGGCCACATGTTCCTGTGAGTACCTAATTTTTCTTTTTCTTAAAAGTATAATCACAGTGAGAGATAGTAAGAGAGAGAGTAAGAGAGAGACGGAAAGGGCTTGTCTGTGCCAGAGCGGTCGGTGGACGGATGACCGCATCCATGCACGGGTGGACGGATGACCGCACCCATGCACGGGTGGACGAGTGGACGGATGGCAGGAAAGGAATGCCCGTTATCTGCCTTCGATCGGTAGCCAGGCCTGTACGCGGAAACATCTGCCATGCCTGCAGACCGGATGGCGTTAGATCGTCATATGATTGCTGGGAGAGATAGAACAGCGGAAAGAGCTGTCTCGTGCCATCTCGTGCTCCTACCCCCAGGGCGCCGCGCCCAGGGGGGTGTGCAGTGTGCGAGGACAGACTACGGCCTTCATCTAAAAGGAAATCAGTAGAGCCCATAAATCATACAAAAAAACTAATTCTCACCTGTAAAGAGAGGAAGAAGTCAACAGAAAGAGAGTGGACGAGAGAGGTAATAGAGAGAGAGATAGAAGAGAGCAGACTAAAGAGAAATAATAGCGAGAGAGGTGGTATAAAAGGAGAAGACAGAGCAAAAGAGATGAAGAAAAGAGCGTGAAGGCGGGAGAGGAAAGAATATGAGCAACTGAGTACAATAGTTATTGCAGAAGAGAAGAGGAAGCGAGGGAAAGGAAGAGAAGGAAAGAGAGAAAAGAAACAGTGACACCAAGATATTTCTATGAATATGCAGAAAGTTTTCCGTTGTGGCTCCTGAACACGTCATGACAGATCTGTCAGCAGCAGACCCGAAAGAGGCCGAGAGCAGGAAACGCTGCCTTCCGGTGGCTAGGAGTTAATCCGGATATGCTGCCGGGCAAGCGGAGCGCGCGATGGGGGCAGTGACGTCATGTTAGTGCCCTTTTACATATGGATAAACAATGTATGAAATCTCTGATGAAGGTGGCCTCTTGCTAATAAAAACAAGCGCGGCCGCGCGTGCCAGGTCGGCGGCGAAAGTGAAAGCGCCGTGTTTGTAGCAAAAGTGCACCAGGGTCAGCGCGAGTGCCATCTGTTTCCAATTAACGCGACCGCGAGACGCGGGCGCGATAATTGAAAACAGATGGCGCTGCTGCTCGCTCCCGAGCTCCCTAGGCCAGGGGAGAGAGAAGGCCACCCGCCTTTGGCCAATTGCGTGCTGTCTTTCTTAGAAAGACGCATGCAAAGGCCAATAGCGGGTCATGAAAAAAAAAAGCACACGCACGAGCGTGTGTTCAGAGTTTAAAGCCCTTACTAAAAGCCTCGCAGAGCAGCGCATGCGCGCTGGCTCAGGCGAGACCTAAAAACTAGAAGACTAAATCACGCCAGCATCGTTTGAACGTGTTCAGACTGCTGAGCATCATGAATCTCCTACAATTATAAATTTGTGAGTTCATAAAGCATGCCATAAATAAGATTAAGACCTTAAAAACAGTATCCCTTCATCCCCTATTGCAAATGGTCAGGCCATTGTTTTCCAATAGATTTCCTGATCCACAAAGCGTGCCGTAAATAGGATGATCCAGAGGCACATATTAGAGGGGATTGCAATTGGGACAGGAAAGTTAGGTCAGCTTGCTAGATCTCACATTATGCTGTTTAAAAATGGGTCTCAGAAATAATGACCTAGGAGTCTTATAAAACCCACAAAACAGTGTGAAGTGCAATGTGCATTGCGTGGAATGGTTGTCATAGAGATTTGGCCACGGAGTTTTACCAGTCAGTAACAATACGATACACCATATTGAGCCTAAAACACATGAGAAAATATTAACCCTGAGTGTACAGAATTGATGATATACAAGGTTGAAGCCCTCTCTCTGGTGTCAACTCACAATATGGTTTAAAACTCGTTTTGTGTCCGACGCCTGATAATTTCTCATGTTCAAAAAGTAGGAAACATATGTTTGAGCTCAGCCTGGTTAACATCCAACATTGATTCAGTATCATCAAAGAAATATATATTCTTTAACCAATGTATTTCTAATTCCGACTCAAGTAAAAATCAGTCTACCACTACTCTCCAAGCCATAGGAATACAGGTTTTACTCGAGATCTTGTATGTACGGCAGCCCTAATACAGAGTGACATATGGTAGACATACAACTTGTGGGCACCAATAATAGTCTTAGGTATGCATTTTCTTGCACAATTAATTTCTTCTTGTTTGCGTGTTCTCAAAGACCAGACCCGTATGTTGCTGCTGATATACACTTTGCACGGTATATCGTGCACTATTCCTTTAATGGTTTTTACACAGTTTAGATGAAAGGTACATCTATTGCTTTGCCGAACTGATCACAATACGTATCTACCTGATGCTTCCAAGTTTCTCAGGCGTTGAAAATAATGCTGAGAAAGGAAAACGTATGTGCTTGTTTTATGGTGATATCCTGAATACTAAAGCCTTTCATTATTGTGGTGGATGCCCCACAAATCATTATAAATTACTTCTTAATGTTAACCCTTAGGTCAAGATCTCTCATGTAAGCTTAAGTAATCCATCGGGGTGTGGCAGTCACTCATTGAAAGAGCCCCCAGCCATCCAAGCCATCCTACGCCATACTTGAGCCCAGGAGGGCTGCTTGCCGAGCTGGTGTGTGTTGGAGGTGACCGGTGCCCACTGCGGCTGTCTGCCTGCTCGCTACGCTTCGTTCTGCTGCAACACCGAGGGAGCTCGCAGCAGGGGACCCGGAGGAAGGAGTGTATGGGCCGGAGAGTGCGGCCCGCTGAGGAGAAGGCCTCGGGTGGCTCACTCCGAGCCGGAAGACTGACGGAGGATTCCTCCTTCCTGGAGCCCCCCTGAAGCAGAAGTGGGGTCGAAGACTAGTCCCGTGGAGGCAACGGGACCCAGCAACGTACTCCCAGCCTTCCTGACTGCTGGGCCTTGAGGGCAAATCGGCCTTCTACAGAAGCAGGAGATTATGGAACGTTGCCCTGGGCCGGCCAGGAGGTGAGTGCTGTGCTGGGTCCTGGTGCCTCGTGGCAAAGAGAGCTGGCTTGTGTCCCAGGAGCCCCCCTCACAGAGACTTGGCATCTGGCAGTGCCTCTCCCTCCCCCGACGGGCTTTAAAATCTGGTGGCTTTGTGACCAGAAGCCCAGGACTCAGCCCTAGTGTTACCCTGGACTGCACCCCTGCCTCCACTTATCATACAGACCTGATCAGGTCACTTTGGAGACGCCGTGCAAGGGGGCCGGTGGTGCAGACTGGCCATAGGGGGCCCGGAGGGGCCTGCAGTACTAACTGGTACTGGCTGCTCGTGCTGCCCTCCTCCTTCATCCCTTAGATGCGGGTCAAGCAGGCCAGGGGTGGATGTGACCATGTTCATTGGTCTCAGCCTAGAGATAACGCCTCCCAGCTGCATTTATGGGCAAAGATAAGGGTTCTGCAGCCCAAGTCAAGATGGGCAAATGCACCACACTGGCTCAAACCCCTATGGGGTCCCCACGCTGGCGGTGACGCACATGAGGTGGACTCACCTTCAGACTCTGTAGCGATTATTCAGGCGATTAGGTTCCGGATTGGGGAGGTCCACATGGATGTCACCCTGCTTGGTCAAGACCTTCGCAACATGACCAACTGGGTTACAGAGGTGGAGGTATGAGTCTCGGCACTAGAAGATGACATTTCCTTTCTTAAAACCACAGTTAGCAAGCTTCTTTTGGCTACTTAATACCTTGAATGACAAGCAGAGGACGCTGAGAACAGGTCTAGATGCAACAACCTGCAGTTTGTGGGGTTCCCTGAGGGGGCAGAAGCCAACAAGCCTGCACAGTTCTTGGAGTCCTGTATTCACTCGTGGATTCCTGTGGAAGCCCTTTCCAAATGGTTCATCCTCTAGTGGGCCCATTGATCGCTGGCCCCTAGGGCCGCCTCACAGAGACTCCCCAAGACTACTCATAGTACATGTCCTAAACTGCAGAGATAGAGATGCGATAGTCCAAGGGGCCATCAGGATTAAGAATTTGCCATTCGAAGGGTCCAAGATCATGATTTTCCTCGATTACACTAAGTTAGTGTAGGACAAACGTAGATCCTTTGAGGAAGTCAAGCAAAAGCTGCGGGCGATGGATCTTCACTATAAGCAGTTTTTCCCAGCCATGTAGAAAGTGATCCATGAGTCTAAGTCACACTTTTTTTATTCCCTAAAGGAGGCGTGAGAGTGGGCGGCGGTGAGAAGGGTGCTGATCCGACCCCCACAAGGAGACTCTCTGGGGCGGATCGGGGGCCCATGACTGGACAAAAACCAAGGGGCAACCCACCCAGCAGACAAACCCATTCCGGGAGGCGGCGGGGGCACCGCGCTCAATCCCTGGACACTGACACAGGAAAGGAGTGTTCCCAGCCACCGGCCGATGCGTGCCGGAACCACCCGGCGATTTGCAGCAGGGGTCAGAGCTGCATGTTGAGGGCTCTCAGGAGGGTTCGTAGAGGCTTCCGGAGACATGGGAGGCCACACTGTTCACACTCTGTACCCGCAGTCCAGAACTCCCTCTCTGTGGGCCAGTCAAGGTACTGTAGCAGCTGTTGGATAGGCTTGGTCCTGCCTACCCTCAGAACAGTTAATAATTGAACAATGAGACTTTTATTTGGGCGACAGATGTTTCTGCGAGGGAAGTATGTGATGGGGGTATTTGGGGGATTGTTAGGATAGAAGTTTCTTGTTGGGTTGTTTTGGGTTTCTTCAATCAGAGTTTCAGACTATACACAAGTCAGATCTGCCCGCTCTTTATGAAGCAATTCTAACACACCCATCCGCCTACCTGAGATCACTTCTGTTCTCAGGCTTCTATCCACCTGCAGGCCTCCCGATGACTGACAACAGCTATCTCGCTCCTCTTGTGGGTCGAGAATGACCTGCTGGACCGCCTCAAATACATGGCGGTCCTCCAGTGTGCCAAGCGGGTCAGCCAGACATACTGATGCTCCAGGAAACCCACATACTGGGGAACCCACTGCCCCTTCCTGGGCAGCTATGGGTTCAACAAGGTGTACCACTCAAAATTTGACAGGGCCTCCCCAGGGATGGCCATCCTTCTCCACAGGTCCTGCTCAGTTACAGTCACCAAAGTACACACTGATGCATTGTGTAGATATGTATGGGAGGAGAGCCTGTTGGAAGAGAAGCAACTCAAGATCTATGTTCCCCCAAAGGCTCCTGTGGAGGCACTCGCTGCCTACTGCATGATACTGGCTGCTTTCCCACATGGCACTATGATCCTGGAGAGGGTAGGGTCTGCGGGACATGCGAGGGGGCCTGTGTGGAGGCTTAACGCTTAGTACTTCACCAATCTTGACTTCACTGACATGCTGGCCACCAAGGTAGATGCTTATTTTCAGAAGAACCAAGAGTCGGTACCCTCTATGGCTACGCTCTGGGAGGAAGGCAGGGTCACAATTAGTGGGAGAGCAAAGGCCTATATACAGGCCCCAGGAGAGGGCTAAACAGGCTCACATGCTGGACATTGAATCCTGGATTCGGACACTGGAAAGACTTTCTGGACCCGAATCCCACCACCCATAGGGAGTTGGACAGAACCTTACTCCGTCAGTTGTCCCTTGATGAAGCCCACCAGTGTTGGATGGCCATGGCCCAAGGGTCTATGAACATGGGGACAAGTCTGGCAAGCTCCTTTACTAGCTGGCTAAGGAGGATCAGGAAGCCACCAAGATTGTGCCGGAGATCGTGGAGGCAGGAGGGCAGGTACAGACCTCCGCGGGGCATATTCCGCAGGTCTTTGCAGACTATTACCGAGCATTCTACGCGCAGGCCCGGCATCCTCCTGGAGAGCTTGGGTATCCTACCCTGCATTCCATCCCACCGCTGGCGCGCTCGGTGATCTAGAGAGAACCCAGGCAATCCTGACTCTCGAGGAGGTGGGAGAAATCCTCTCGGAGTTAAACACTGGGAAGATGCCGGGCCCAGATGGGTTCCTAGTCGAGCACTATCACCAGTTCCGCGAGACCCTGACACCTCACCTACTCAATCTCTTTGCGGAAGAGCCAGTTACCCCTGGGGCTAGTCCTGGCAACGATAGTCTTATACCATAAACTGGGACGCCCCCCTGAACAGTAGTCTTCCTATAGAGCAATCGCCCTGCTCAACACTAAACGTAAGATCTACACCAGGGGTCTCCAACCTTTTCTGTAATGAGAGCTACTTCTGATCAGTGAAAATCATTGTGAGCTACTTAAGGATAAGCAACTCGAACACTGTTACCAGACACCCCCACACCTAACTTCATTGACTTTAAGCCGAATGTCCACAGAGCCAGATTCTATGGTTTGAACTAAATACTTTGACTAGGGGCAGTATGAGAGGGCTGTAATGTACTTCTGGCACAGGACAAAGGACCTTCTGATCCAGACCAAATTAACCTGCTACCACACTCTTAGTAGGGAGAAGCTGCCTTCACGGATAGTTTCCCCAACTCTCAGCAAACATTCCTATTGGACCACCATCCCCTTGAGTCATGCGGCCCACAGACCCCACCGAACCTTTGTCCACTATCCCAGTAATCGTGGGCTCTAATAGCATACCTCGAATATTCACCTCACCCAGACCACCTGCACAATACATAACTATTCAGACACTTTATACCACAAACAATAGGCCCAGCCAGCTAACATGCATGCTACTTAACTGCAGATCAGCAGTAAAACATGCCACTGATTTCGCAGAAGCTATACTGGATAATGAAACAGATTGCATTCCTCACTGAAACCTGGCTAAATGAACACTCAACACTCATTCTTGACCTGCTCATCCCTCCTGGCTACACCATCATGAGACAGGACAGACCACAGAGACTAGGTGGCGGGCTGCCAATCATTCACAAAGAAGATATCCATCTCACTCCTTTAACGACCTCAAAATACTCTACTTTCGAATACCTCGGAGCTGAACTTTCAGCTAATGGTACCTTCCCCATCAAATTTCACAACATCTACCACCCTCCTGGTGATCGCACCCTCTTCTCAGAGAAACTTACTGATCTAGTAACACAGTTCTCCATAACTGACTCCAATGACGTTTTCTTGAGAGACTTCAATACTCAATGGAATAACCCAGAAGACACCTCGGTCCATTTCCTTACTAACCTTCTTGAAATAAATGACCTCAAACAATTCTGCAATGAACCAACCCATTGCAAAGGCTCCAGTGGAGAGGTGTGGTGCAGTGGCCAGGGCAGCTGACTTCGGAGCACAGGCTTCACGGTTCGATCCCCGGCTCCGGCGGCAGCTCAGCTCAGCACCATCTGACTCTGGGCAATAGCTCACTTAATTCCCACGACGGCCCGCAGCGCCTTGAGACCCGTAAGGGTGAGTAGCTGCGCTATATAAAAACGGACTTACTTTTACTTTACTTTTCACCCTAAATGCTATAATCAGCAAAAATTAGCTGATCTCACTTCAATCAATCACACCTATCGACTGGTCTGACCACCATCTTATACTGTTTAAGATCAAGACCCACCTCAGATCTCACACAGCCCACTCCAACAAACCTACGCAATGGGCTAGGAATATCAAACAAATCCCGATAACTGAATAGGAATCCAGGGTCCATACCCAATTACAGTATCAACCACTCACTCTCATCGCTGAGGACCTCACCACCCACTACAATACAGCGATGATTGATGTTCTTGACCAAGTGGCACCACTTAAACTAAAACAATCTAGAAAATTACAATTGAAATCCTGGTTCAACACCGACCTCAACAATGAGAGGAGACAGCTAAGACAGTCAGAAAGAATATGGGGACAGCACCCCTCTACAACGCACCTCTCACTCCTAAGATATGCACGGCTTTCTTACAAGAAACACATCTTTATGAAAAAGCCACCTTCTTTCACAACCAACTTGACCGCGCTAAGAACAAACCTAGGGAGCTCTTCAACATGCTCAAACGGCAAACTACCCTTACCTCCGCTCACGAATCAATAGCCACTAACGAACGTTATGAAGAAATTGCCAACCTCTTTACTAAGTAGCAAATATTGAGCAATCCATCATCCAAGTCGAAAATCCGTCTTCCATACCAACCCACCCCGCTGACTCACTTGCCCCAATGGTTGCTCCCTCCTCAGACTTTACTCTTGACCAAATGGCCCCAAGAAAAACTATTGTCTACTTTGATATCCTTCAACTGAAAAATGATGCTAATTGGTCTGACTTCAAACCCATGACTGAAAGGGAAGTCTACAATATAATTGCTAACTTGAAGCCCTCTTCCCACTCCAATGATCCCCTACCATCCATATTAGTACAAAACCTCAACCAAATCATCACCCCATTCTGGACAAAATTCATACACACCTCTTTTTCCTCCGGACATAAACCCGACTCCCTCCAACTAGGCCAAATCATACCAATACTTAAAAAACCAGAGGCTGACCCCAATGCCTTCAATAACCTCCGACCTATCACCAACCTCCCGTTCCTAGCCAAAACAATGGAGAAATGCGTCCTTCTACAACTCAACCATCATATAGAGCAATTCCGTCTCCTTTGACACCTTCCAGTGAGGATTCAGAAAAGACTGTAGCACAGAAACTGCAATGACATTCGCAGATCCTTGGATGAAGGTGACTCATGCCTGCTAATCCTACTTGACCTATCCGCTGCTTTTGATACTGTTAACCACCCATCATTAATTGAGACACTCAAGAACCGCAGTGGTATCAAAGGCACAGTCCTTAGTTGGTTCACCTCGTACCTGCAACATCGCTCGCAACAAATAAAAATCAACAACTGTCTATCAAAACCAACACTAGTTCACCATGGTGTACCCCAAGGCTCAATTCTCTCTCCTTCTCTTTTCAATCTCTTCATGGAACCCCTTACTTTTATCCTGAACCAAGCAGGGGTAAAATATCACTTTTATGCCGATGACACCCAACTTTATTACAATATTAATTCACCGAGTGACATCATTCATCTGGATGATGCACTAATCAAGGTACAAACTTGGCTTAACACCAACCACTTAAAGTTGACTCTCAACAAAACTGAATTACTACTTTTCTCCATGAATAACAACCCTTTCCCAATCAACAATTGGCTCACTAACTTGGACACCCTTAACTGCTCTCTTACACTATCCAAATCCGTAAAGTCCTTGGGCATCACTCTGGACAAAAATCTATCAATAAAAGACCACATCAACAAGTCAGCCAGAGGAGCCAGGGCTCTGAGAAGCTCCAACTCACTTATTCTCATCCCTCCAAAACTGAAAAAGAAATCCTCTCAGACTCGCTCATTCTCTGGAAATGCTCCTAGGATCTGGAACGCACTCCCTAGAGATCCCCGCTGTAACCCATCCTTGACATGCTTCAAACGAGACCTTAAATACCGTCTGCTCAACAAATACATTAATACTCAAACAAAGTAAGCTATGCTCACAATGAGTCACACAATCGTTTTGACCCTTTAGGGCGGACATTTGATTTGATTGTTTAAGCTTCCTCCTTGTCACTCACGCCATAATCTTGTTCTGTTACAATGTCCTGTCACTACCTTGACTGCTTAATCTCCTTGATATGTTTAGTTAGATGTACCTCTATGTTTGATCTGTATACTTATATGTACTTCTATGGAACGATCCTGCATTATATGGAAAGCGCTCCGATACCTTCGGGTCTAGCTAGCGCTATATAAAACGTATAAATGAAAAAATTCATTCCTTTCACCAAATGTGACACTGCTACATGTGTAGCACAAACATACAACCATTTGTTTTTAAATGGGAGAAATTTAAAGAGCAGAAAAATGTTCTGCAAAAATGTTCATAATTTGGAACATTTTTCTGCACGTAAAATTTTGCCCACTTAAAATAATGACTGTATTTTTCAGTTATAAATATGGCACCGTATCTACCAGCCACTAGGAGCAGGATGCCTGCTGTGTGTAAAGTCGACAATAGGAGAAAACTAAACTGACCAGTTAACTGTATGTTTATATGGATTTCATAAAATGTACATTTACAAACAGCAGGCATCTTGCTCCCAGTGGTGTGCAGGCAGAGTGCCATATTTAAAACAGAAATTTAGAACCATTTGTTTAAATGGGAGGAATTTAAAATGAAGAAACATCCTTCATAGCACATTAAGACATAATTGGCTTTATGGAAAGTGGAGAAAAACATTAAGACTTAATGTTTTATAGAAATATTTGTCTTCACTTTAAATGGCTCCCATTTAAACCAAGCATTGGCAAAGCCGATAGGTCTCGCCTATGATAGAACTATTGGCTTTGTCAATGTGTTTTAACCATGTTGTACAGCAGTGCAGCTGCTGATCAGCATGGCTTAATGTAAAAAGAAAAAAAGCATTGGCAAAGCCAATTGATCTTGTCTATGTAAGAGCTTTTGGTTTTGTCAATGTTTTGTGTAGCCATGCTGTAAATTAGTGCAGGTGCTGTGCAGCATGGCTGAAAGTAAAGGAAAAAAGCAGTAGGACGTGGTCAGCGCTGACAGCGTCACAGTATTTGTTCTTTTCTTTCACCCTTGTTGCACAGCAGTGGCACTGCTGTACAACATGGCTAAAAGACATTGACAAAGCCAATAAGTTTTGCCTTAGCGCGATCTATTGGCTTTGCCAAGGCTTGTTAAAAAGTGCCCTTACAAATGTTTAATGTTTGGGATCGCACCCTTCGTTCACAGGCTTTAATAACTTAACTCCACATGAAGAAATACTTATTGCAAACATGCTCTTTGAACGGACGGGCGGCACGCAGCTACTGTAAAATTAACAAGCATTTGCAATGCAATAGGTCTCGCATTTTTTTAGAGTTAGAGCTACTGGCATTGTAATGGAAATGTTTGTTACTTATGAAGATGTTTGTTTTTAGCACCTTTAAGTGCCCTTAAGTAATGCCTCACAGCTGCCAGATTGGAAGTGAACCATATGTTTGTTAATGCGTTGGCAGAAGTGAGCATCCGGTACTTGAGGGTTAATAGATAGCGAGGTGGGGGAAGGTACAAGTCCTGTTGCAGTTTGTGAATGTGGCTTTAAAAGTGCAGCCCCTTTGGGCCCTCAGTGCTAAGCAAGTACCGCACTGAGGGGAGGAGAGATGAAATGGGGGAGGGGTAGTGTAGAGGCGCTGCAGCATGAATGTACGGGCTAAAAGTAAGGGAGGATGAGCACAAGGAGACGGGAGGAGACATGCAAAGGGATCTGGAACATTTTCAGTGATAATTAGAACATGCAGTAGACTATGTGGCAGAAGGGAACATTTAAAAGCAAAGATCTCAGAGGGGTGGTCGGTCGGGTAAGTAGTATTGTGGGAAGGGCGAGGGTGTGGTAGAATACAGCGTAGGGAAATTACGTAACAGTTGCTGGGTAACTGGGTTCGAGTCTCGGCAGTAACGCTCAACATCCTGTGATTTTGGGCAAATCACTTAATCTCCCCGTACCTGATGAAATGAAAATAAAAAAATTAATGTGTCCGTCTGTAACACAACTGGTGCTCATGTAAGGCGCTCTGATACCTTCGGGTCAACACTCCAGAAAAAAAAGCTTAATTCAATTTTAATTAAACCAAATAAAAAAAGAGCTGCGACCTCAGACGGGTGGTGTGTGTGAAATGCCAACCTTGCTCTTTAAAAACAGCAGTGGATTCCTGACCAGTCCCTTGCCACCTGCCTCTCTGCAAGCATCCAGCGTGGAGAGATACGGAGCCCTGCTGCAGCGTGCTATCAAACCCAGGAACGGGAAGCAACCAACAACAAGGGAGTAGTTGCATTGTGCTGTGTTGAAGTAAAGGGCGTGTTTTAAAGGGCGGTGCTTAGCCCTGCAAGTGGCACGATTCTGAGCAAATAAAGGCAAGCTTAAAGTGAAAGCGGTGCCTTTAGTAAAGACTTGTGGGCAGATTTACGTGGGGCCAGCATGTAAAACAAAAGCCCTGTCTGTTGGGTGGTCGGTGAGCTCAGAGCCCACTGTAAAGAGCTGTATGTTGTAAGTCACGGATATGAGTCCGGGCAGGGCTAGCTCTGCCTTTCATTCTCCAGCCAGGAATTAAGGCCAGTCAACTTCCATCTGATCCCTTAACACGCCTTAGAGGTGACATGTGGTGACCGATGTCATACAAATGTGACTAGATGCGGCACTGGGTGGAGAGACCTGCTCCCTTCTCTGCACTGGAGGGCCCCTTTAAAACGACAGGCACGTGGGTGCAGACCCCGGATTTTAACTCTGGAAAGCCTTTGAAACCCAGAGAAACCTTCACTCCTTCACTTCAAACAGCTCCGGCTGGCGTTGGACTTCAAGGTTACACCAACTGAGGTGGCGGGCCAGAAGTCCTCTCCAGGGGCTCCCACCTTGCTCCCGACTGGACTCTCTCTACCCGCCAGCCTTCTTATCGCCTCTACCTGGCCGTGAAACCAAGCACCCCGTAGCTATGCGCCCTTCTACTCAACCCCCGCCTAAACAACCGAAGTCCATAAAATGACTAAAATGGCGAGTTGGATAATCATGAAAGTGCCTGACTTAATTCATTCAGTAAGATGGCAATATACTTGATTGACAATATGTTACTAAACTATGTATTCCTTCTGAATATGGCAGTTAAATGTTATAAGATTCAATGTTATAAACACGAGTTAAACGATCACACGTGATATCTGCTCTGACCTGCAGATCAAGTCTTTAACAGCCTGCATGGGCAATTCAGCCTTCATCCTTCCCAGGTCGTCTAATTACTTACATTTCAATTTAGTATCATTAAACTGGGCTACTAAATGAACATGCATTTAGAGCGCTTAGAAGGAGCAAACTATGCCGTATGAAGATGTATCTAAAAGAAGTTGATTTTTATATATTTGAATCAAATCCTTCCTCCGTATCCAGCATTGTTTTACTTCTTTTTTATTGGTATTTCTTTAAACGCTACATACCGCTGGCAAGCTGGTTCGGAGGGGGTGGGGGAGGTAATACAGTCATTTTATATCGCACCTACTGACACAGTTTTGGAGCCTTGCTATCCATAGGAGATGTTTATAAAACCTACATCAATGGTATTATTTTTTAGAGACCCTTGAATGATGAAAGACTGAGTTGACCCCGCTGGGGTGCAAACGTATATTCTGCAGGCTACATCCAGTGTTATGCCCCATAATAGCACCTTTCTTCTGTCTCCTCCTATCTTTAGACGCCTGGCGGGAATCGTATGCACAGCTGTGTGGGTCCGAAGGTCTCACGCTGCCCCGTGAAATGTATGGAAGTTGTACATCCCGTGACAGGCTTGTACATACACTCCCCTTTCTCCCGTTATAATTGCAACACGACAGGGGAATGCAAATACAGGAAACTCAGGGCTGAGTGAACTACTTAAGACCCTATTCTTGGTTCCATTAATGAACGCAGGTGTCACGTGCTAAAGCGTCTACAGAAGCTAAGGTGATAAGCAGCGCCTTGAGACCTCTTACTGGTAAAGTGTGCGGTACAAAGCCGCTTAGTGACCCACCTAGAGGTCATAGCGACTGTCGTGAGGTGCGCATAGCACTGAGCGCCCCTAGGTCGGCACAGAATGGACCTGGGCTTCCCGGAGAGAAGTGCTTGTCACGTGATTATAATGTTTCAGTCACAGCCTGGGTAACCCAGGATTACAGGCCCAGGCCTCGAGCTCTACAATTAACGATTTAACCACTAACTCACATTTACACCCCAGTAGTACACTAAATACAAACTCCTTGTCCAGTCTCTTTGAGACGCCGAAAATCGGTGTCCTGAATTGTGGCAGAGCCTGTTTAACGCGGTCTGCCGTGGGTGGTCGGAGACTACACAGGCCGGTCTGTTGTGTTAACGGCGTCTGACCAAAGCAGCGCTGTTGCATTGCAAGACAGTCTGCACAGAGGCAGCGACAGCTCGCGGGGCTGGAACTGTGCATGTAAGTTCGTGTAGCATGCAGGGGAACGGCGTTCCGGGAGTACAACATGCCACAGAGGCACGACCCTGGGAGTGAATGACATAACTGAAAGATAGCGCCTTCCCTTGGGCTCCCTGGAGGGTAGAATGGGGAGGGCCGGGCACACAGCAGTCAAAAGTAGTATGTTATAGCGGACGTTTCTGCATCCTTCTGATCCAAGGCCGACCCTGAAGCTGGTTACTCTGGGCAAATCACTCAATCTCCCCGTGCCTAAAAATGAGTGCTCATAATGCGCCCTGATACCTTCGGGTCGAGTTCGCGCTATATAAAACTGCAAAAACGAAATAAATACGGCTGCTTTCATCCTCAATCAGTGGCTTCCATGGCCGATGAATGATTTTCTATTTCCTAGTTTTGCATCTTTCATTCAGGGGATGGGGTGTATGCATTGTGGCTGTGGAGCGCTGCGATCTAAGTTCTGGCCCGCCTACATCACTCAACCAACTGGTGTGATCCTCGGCAAGCTCCATTCCCTCCATGCGCCCCCATTTCCTTTTTCTGCAAAAAAAAAAAAAGCTCCTAGAAACAAACCGCACAGGATCGGGATTAACGGCTCTCGAAAATCCAGCACACGTTTACATACTCTTTCTTCTTCAAGGCAAAGCAAATGTATCAATTTAATGTCAGCCACGATGTGGGATTACCCCAACATTTGGATCATGTTTGGCAGTGTCTAAGCGAGTGGGTGGAGAACCTATTTTAACATGCCATGCTTGTTCCCAGGCACAATCAGACCGGTGCTGTAAGAGGCAGGTTGGCTTAAGGGAATCGGGCGATCTGCAATGGGGCTAATGCTGTGCTAAAATGTGTTGCAATGAAAAGTACTGAAATCAGTCAATACAATGCCAATTGTTTCAATCTAGACTGTAAATGTATTTTAACTGCTTATCCTGAAAATCTGGCATATATATCTGACCTTCCTGGAACTATATTGGACACCCCTGGCCTACAGACCTGCATACTTGGTCGTCTCAGCATGAAGCCAGTTCTGTACAACAGAGAAGTGTTTAAAAACATTCAAAAAGCTCTTTAAAACCCATTCTCCCGGACGCCAGGAGGGTCTCCTTACCTGTAGCTCCTTCCCGTAGAAGCGGACCATGGAGGCGTCCGCCACCAGCAGGGTCTCCACGAAGCGGGCTTCGGACACGAACCTCCGACGGCGGGTCGGCTCTGGGTGAGTCCCCGCCGTGGGTGTCCAGTCCTCCTCGGTGGCGCTGTCTACGGGACCTGGCACATGAATGTCCGCTCTTAGGGTGCCACTGTCTGAATCGGGGTTCCCCCCAGGGCCGGGGCGCCCTCGCCGCCGGATAAGGTGAGGCGTCAGGTGGTTCTCCATTCTCCCCGTCACCCACGCCCTCTCTCCCTGCCCAGGGCGCCTCCCCAACCGTGCCCCTTTCAGTTTCAGGTGGTGCTTCCTGTGGGCAGCCGGTTGGATGAGGTACTCTTCGCCGTCCACAACGAAGGATCCGCGGACTCCTTGGCACAAGCTTACCGCGGCCAGCGACTCTCTGCGCCCGTTCACCGTGCCCGAGTAGAAGCACCCCCTGAGTCCGGCGCTGACCTTACTGCTGCCAGCCATGCCCCCGTCCCGCAGGTACTCCACCCGCAGACCCGGCGCTAGGAAGCTGGCGCCAGGTGCCAGGCGCAGCAGGAAGACCCTCCCAAAGGCAGAGAGGCGAAAGGACACCTGCTCCGGACTCCCCTGCATCCTGATTGGTACCGTGTACTGCTGCTGCTGTGGGTCGCCCCGGGTAATACCCTGCACCTTCCCGTGCAGACGGCCAGTGGGACCTGCCTGGGTGTTTGACACCAAAAGAAGCAAACACGTCAACACCAAACAGCCGCCGCGCGCCAGGGCCCGGTGCAGAGGGGCACAGGGCGCCATAGCGACTCTGCCGGAAAAAGTGCAAAAGCAAGAGTTAGGGTATCAAGAGTTAGGGTATACTGGCTAGCCTCACCACACTCTAGAACGTCAAGGGGAAAGTGCAGAGAGTGTGATGTGCCAAATAAAAAACACGAATAAATATATTTAGCTACCCTTGAACTAGACGCCAAAAGCAACACGACGAACAGAAAACTACGGTGCAGGCTGGTTTATTGCAGCCCAAGTTGTGAATAAATACAGAGTTTGCTCAAAGACAAACATCGTACTCTTAACCCGACCCTTTTCTCAATAAATACATATATATTTTAAAAGTGGGACTAACACCGGCGCCCCTTGCCTCTCAAAAAGTACGTTGTTTTTCTCCAGAGGCTGTGCGTTTCCCAAATTCAAGTCAAAACAGGATCAGGAAAAAAGCGGAAACACCCCGTTAATAAATTATATTAAACCAGTGGTGCGCGCGCACCACAGAGGAGCGGGGGCCAGGGAGCGCGGCAGCGAGGCGAACGCGCGCTGCTGCGCGTTCTGGCCACCGTCGGGAATGGGAGGAGCGAAGGCGGGACATGCGCCCGCCTTTGCCCAATCGCGTGCCGTTTTTTTTAAAAAAACGCACGCTACAGCCAATGAGGGCTTCTGAAAACAAAACCACACGCACGAGCGTGTGGGTCGTTTTCAGAAGCCCTTTCTAAAGGACTCGCGCTGCGCGAGCAGTGCTGCGCTGCGCGAGCAGTGCTGCGCACTGCAACGCTAGGCGCGAGACCTAAAAATGGAAAGGGAGAATGACAAATCAAACCAGTCTGGTGTTTCTTTTTTTTTTTTTTTTACTTTGCTGTGCCTATTTACATGCGTGTTGATCTAAATTCAGAGAATGGTGTATGTCATGGCAAAAGAATTCACAGAATTTGGCTCCACGGACGGCAGGGCACTGCTCTCTTCCTAGGCGTGCACGTGCCCCACACCCTCCTAAAGGGCCAGGTAAAAATGCAGCAGTAGGTCTCTGAAGAAGATCATGATATATAATGAATGTGAAATGCATAGTTCAGTATGGTGGGCACGAAGGCTCACATCCAGATGACACTTAATTAAGGCTGTGAGATAAATTCTTATGATGTGCTTTTAGTTGAGAATAAACTAATGTCGGTAATTACATTTAAATTGATATGGAGAAATACGGGCGGAGAACAGACAGCTGGACGATACCTCTAAAAGGAGCTTTGTAAAGCCTGGTCAAGTTCTGGCTAGCAACAAACCACGTGGGGCAGAGGGTCAAGAAAAACAAGAGGGGAAGGGGGGGAACAAGCAACAACAGAGCAAGCTAAGGACGAGAGAAGCAAAGACAAGAAAGAAGAACAAAAAGTGCCCTCAGAAGACAGCGCCTGACATTTGACCTCTATCTTTTAATGCACAGCAAATGTGACGAGTAAAGCACAAGATTTACATGCCTGTTTACAGAAAGGGAGCTCTCAGAAGGATACTAGTGAATTTGGTTTTAGCATCTGGAGGTACGAATTGAACCTGGAGAGCCTAAGCCAGCAAATGGAAAGCAAGAAAATGTGAGTTACAAACCACAAATCCAACGGCAAGCAATAAACAGAATGCACTCCCAGGTCAACTTTCTTAAACTCCCCAGGATGTTTTTCGCAAACCAAGACAGCAGAGCGACCTAAAAATGACTTTATTTTCCAGTTATAAATAAGGCACAGTATCTACTTGTCACTGGGAGCAAGAGGTCTACTGTTTGTAAATGCAACACTTTGAAATGGGAGAAAAATAAAATGAAGCGTTAACTTAATCATTAAGGTCGCTTTTCATTTTAATTTTCTACCATTTAAAAGCATTCTGTGGTAATGAAGATGTCACGTAGTCCATGTATTAAGCAGGTAGTTTTATTCAAGTAAGATGTTACCAGGTAGAGCCCCACCAGGAGCAGCCTTCCTGCTGCTCAGCCCATCCTCCAACTGACACTCTCCACATCCAGGCATCCTCACATTCCATTACATCACCATGCACACCAACATTCCACAGCACATTCACACTGGCTGAGCAGCAGGTATAACACATCTCCTTTTCTTTATACAAATGACAAAGAAGCTCTAAAAAGAATAACATTAAAAAGAGTGCATGCAAAGGATGACAATAACTATTACATGCAACACAGACATCAGAACAAATGCAAGCAAATAATCATTGTAGCAAAGTGCTGATGCGAAAGCATGCAGATAAAAGATGGAAATATATCATGCATGTGTACAATAATAGATAAAATAATACAAGCAAAGAAAACCATAAAGATAATAAAAAGGCAAATACACACCAACTCTCTTTTTACCAAACCAAAAAAATGCACACACTACCACACCGCAAAACACAAACCAAACCCAGATACCAAAAAGCAAGCTGGCTGGCCAGGCCAACAACAACAAAGGATACCAACTGCAAGGCGCGGTAGGAAACCATTCAAACAAGAGCAAAAGTAAGAAAAATGTGGAAAATCATTCCACCAAACAAACAGCATAAACGCTGCCCTCCACCCTTACCCATAGTAAGGGTGGTACGTGTGGAAGACAACTCCACACAAACAAACGGCATAAAATTTGCCCTACACCAAACCCAAAGTTAGGGTGGTACGTGTGGAAGGACACTCCACACGGAACATGTAAAAGTGTAAAACTCTACACCAATCAAGTAGTAAGAAAAACAGTAATCACCAGCCAAACACTCACACTACAAAAACTGGCTTCCTTTCAGCCCTTCACCCAAACCCGAAGTAGGGGTGGTATGTGTGGGAAAAAAAAACGCTCTACACGGAACATGTAAAAGCGCACAACGCTACATCCAAACAAGTAGTAATAGAAAACTTAGCACACACTAGCAAAAATGCACACTCTTTGCAAATCTGGCTTCAACTCAGCCCTTCACCCAAACCCGAAGTAAGGGCGGTAAGTGTGGAAAAAAATAAACACTCCACACCAATCAACCACAACTCCACACCCAATCACACAATAAATACTAACACTTCAAGAAAAACGGGCTTACACACTCTTCCCTTCACCCTTTCTCCGTTGGAAGAGTGGCAAGAACTCAAAAAAAAAAAAAAAAAAAGATTTTTTAAAATCTGGCTTACACTCTGCCCTTCACCCATTCCCCGTAGGAAGGGTGGAACAAAACGCAAAAACAATCACTATTCATGACCAGATCATGGTATACCTCTGGACCATGGGACCCAGGTACTTCCAACATACTTCAAACAAGCAAGGACCAGGACCTTAGGACCCTAAATTCAGAACCCTCACACCCAGGGCTGAACATGTATCATACACACAGTAAAGAAAACTCTAACACCCCCTTAACAAACAAACACCATTGCATCATACTCGTTAAAGGCACAAAACAGGGTGGCAATGGAGTAACCTAACCCCCATTAACAATCAAGATCAACGATAAACGACTTCTCTTATCACAGAATAACATACATCACATAGGAAACCATCACCACTGTCCACCAGAAAACAATAAAATAAAACAAATAAAGTAGTCACCGTGGTCTGCACCAAAGGAAAGATGTGCTCTTAACCGAACCAAACTTGTAATGTACTGCCGCTTTCAGAGAGTCACTTCCAAACATTTCCGCATGAGTACAGCTCGATGAACAGTGAAAACACCTCTCACTAAAAACTCCTGAAGAATGTACAGACTTGCAACCCTCGCTGGATCTCCATGGCAATGCTGAAAACACAAGCCAACACCGAAACTTCAAGATTCACAAACATTTTGTTGTCACACTCCAATATTGAGTTGACAAGGATTTTTATTTAAGAGTTAAATACCTCAGAAATTCAGTTCTTCACCTCTGTGGGTCCTTAATCTGACTGTGCACTGCTCATTATCAGGCCCTGCTATCTGCAGCCTGCTGATAATAATGTTAAATAAACACAGCCATCCTTTAAAAGGAAAATGTGACCCTATGCTTATTTAAAAATGAATTCAAGGCAATGAGCTACTACTCTGAAGGTGTCTGGGAGCTACTAGTAGCTCGCAATCAACTGAATGAAGACACCTGGCCTAACTAAATTATGCCCCTTTTGGCATCTGTATATTTTGAGATTAATAGAGACAGATTATTATACTGCTCCATGGTACCTATGCATGTTCAGAAACTAAATTGAATATCTGCCAAAATGCTGTGTTCATCCGCCCACATCTCCAGTCTTGCCAAAATAACTCTCCACAACACCAACTAAAGTATCCACGTAGTCAGACCTAGAAGCCAAGGCTATTGTCTTGTGGAAAACAAACTCTAGATAATATTGACTAATGGAGTGATGCAGGATCACGATGTAGCATCTGCAACCAGAGACAAGAGGAAGGGATTTGCCCTGAAAGTGGTTTGACTGCAGACATTTTCCAAAGATCCGTGAACTAGTTTTGCCTAGCCCATGCCGAAGCTACCATGATGATGATGTTGCAGGATTCCTCTCTTAGTTTTCTAGTGGAGCCAAAGAACACCTTTTGTGCACTTGGGACACACTTTTGAAACAGTGGAGTTGCACAGCTCCAGATATTCGAAGAGTACATTGGTCTCCTCTGGGACCAGCGTACATTAGTATAGAGTTCCTGGAGATGTGTGCCTTGTCCTTGCAGGCATGTGCACTTGGCCATTTAAAATTGTGGCTCTGGCAAAGGATCTTCAAAAAGGTGGGTTGCGTGGATGAGATAACAAGCATTGGCATAGCCAATAGGTCTCGCTTTTGGGACCTTATAAGTATTTAGTTATGCAGCACAATATCCTTGGTACAACAACATCAACTGTTGCATGGCTAAACACTTATAAGGTCCCAAAGGCGAGACCTATTGGCTATGCAGCGGAGAGCCCATAAAAGATGGTTATCCAATCCAGGCGAGGAGGCCTTTGACGGAGATTATCTGGATGAAGATAAAGGTGGAAACATTTCATGATCCAGAGACGATTTAGCTAGGGAAAAAGCTAAATATGTAGGGAAAAGCATGCCAGAGGGTTTCAGATTAGTGAGCATCACAGCACACCTGAAGATGTGAAACACGGTCACAACAGGAAACTGGAAAACTCAGGGGGCGGGGAGGGGGTAACTGCTGGGTTGAAGTATTGTGATTGGGTGCCAAGTCATACGTGAGTTCAAAAAGCCATAGGATGAGACTGTCCAGCTGTGAAGTGGAGACCATTCACCTTGCCAGAGCAAGAACAGAGTAGCAAATTAAGTAGTGTTCGATATCAATAGGAAAAGTCCACTTCCAGGTCAGCAGCGTGTAAGTGCAATAATTACTATGAAAGTGTACTCTTCGACTCAAACCGACAGAGTTTGAATAAAAGAAAGGAGACGTTAGAACTGAAGGCAATGAAAAAAGTTTGTTGATTAGTCAGATTTTAATTTCGGCTAAAAACAAAATGTAAGTGGAAAAATGAAATGCAAAACCTTCACACCACGTACACAGGCTCCAACCAAATTCTTAATACCAATATTTATCTATCCAAATATGGTGGATTACAAAAATAAACATTTGGTGAGAGCCACATGTTTAGGTTTTCGCATTTTATTGCTTTTTTTTTTTTACAAAATTAGTGCTTGTGAGAAAAATCTGTTTTGCATAGGTAGACGGTTTGCATATAAAGGAGAACGTTTAGATGACTTCTGTTCTGCATTTGACAATAGCAGTATGAAATAAAAATCAAAGTGCCACCTAATTCACAGCCAAGACATCCCCCCCTCTAACAAGAAATACCCCGGGATTTCTGCTCATCTCACCCTGCGTTCCCCAGACAAGCTTCCTACTACGGCCTGCCACTGCACACATTAACCCACAAGTTACATTGCAAATTGCCTTCTGCTCTTCCAAATAACTTTCCTGGATACAGTCATCAAAAACTTGGAAATCCCCAGTTTACTTTGGGGCTAATCACCTCAACAGATACTAAGACAAGCATTTGGAATGCAATAGGTCTCGCATTTGCGAGAGTTTAAGCTATTGGCATTGTAAATGACAATGCCTTTTATTTATGTTTTAAAAACCAAAACATAAATGAAAGGCATTGTCATTTACAATGCCAATAGCTCAAACTCGCATAAATGCGAGACCTATTGCATGGCAGATGCTTGTTGTAGCTTATTTGTTTCTTGACCTGAACTGCACCCTCAAGGAAGCAGTGGAAGTAGTGGACACTGGCAGGTCAAATTTACTATTATAACCCCAGTCCAGTGGTCGAAGTGAGCAGGATCGGCAGGGAACGGCGTGCCCCTACTTCTTTAATTTCATAGAGTCTGTTCCCCTACTTTCTTATTTGAAACATGCCTCTCGGACGGCAGAAATCCCCAAGGCCGATAGTTAAGGCTGGCTTTTGGGGACGGGCGGAACGGGCAGAGAAGGAAAAGGACTCTGTCTTTTCCTTCGTGCCCGGATAAGACAAGGACAGTGTCCAGTTCTCCTGCCGCTGGCAGCTGCCCTCCTCCCTCTTTGTTCCCCCTCTTCCCTCTCTTTCTGTCTCGCTCCTCCTCATTTAGTGAAAACCGACACTTCAAGAAATGGGTATTACCTTCTCTTTCCTCCTTTCGTTTATTTGCTCCCCTGTGAAATGGATCCAAAAAAGAAAAACACTTTTGCTGGAAACGTCGCCTTTCTCTGACATTTTTCAATTTCTAACTGCAGCCTCGGGGTGGAGAGAAATAAAACATTCAAAATATGAAAAACAACTAACTAAAGCAAGACAAAGTGGTTGCAAGGTGGCCAGATGGATTTATTCACACCTAAACACATTAGCGCCACTTTACAGTGTTTGCCAGTGAAGCGTTACTTTTGTTTTCTCGTCTCTCTTTGAACAACATTGTTTTCCCTGGGCTGGAAAGAGCACTATTCCTGGAGGTACTGAAATACCTGCTTGATGGGTGAATTGGAAAACAAAGGGCCAGATGTGCGACCATTTGAAATTGCGACTCGCAAATTGCGCTCGATTGCGACTCGCAATTTCAAATGTACAACAGTGTCTGAGACAATGGGGTCGCAAAATGCGAGCCTCATGAATATATTGAGGCACTCGCATTTTGCGTACCCATTGGGAATGGCTGGCCCTCACAGGGATGGTGGCCTGCTGGGCCCAGCAGATCTCCATGTCTGGGTCTGCTTTTAAATAAAGCTGTTTTTTTTTTTAAATGCAGCCGGTTTTTCTTAAAGGAAAACGGGCTGCATTTAAAAAAAAAAAAAAAATGAAATGTTTCCGTTTCATTTTTTAAGGGCAGGTAGTGGTCCCTGGGACCTCTGCCTGCCCCTAAAAAATATTTTCCCCTGCATTTGCAAAGGGGACCCCTTCCCTTTTGCGATTGCATTACCATCCTCTTGAAGAGGGCGGTAAATTGCGAGTGTTGTGCAACCGCAATTACGGTCGCAAAACATTCGTACATGGCTTGTGAGTCGCTATTGGGACGGAAAAGCCCCTTCCTAATAGCGAGTCGCAAAACACTATTTTGCGAGTCGCAAATTATTTGCGACTCGCAAAATAGTGTTAGTACATGGCCCAGAGGAAAATTACATGCGCAAACGGGTCACAAACCCGTTTGCGCATGGAATTTTCCATCGTACATCTGGCCCAAAATGTGTACAGCGGCTGTGTGTTCACGAATGTGGTCTTTTTAAACCATACTGCTTATGTTTTGTAAGGATTAAGCAATGGGCATTGAAACGGGTCCCTTATGGGCCCTGCAGTCATGGCCTTAACTTTTCAGGCAAAAGCACTCACTAATTTCTGACTGAGTGTAAAAAGAAAACGGTAACCATGTTGTTCCTGCTTACATTTCACATGCGTTACTTAATCTTGCATTCCCTATGAGTGTTTGCTTTTTACAGGATGTTGTTAATTTTTTTTTAGGTAGCATATTGCGCTTGCATAGTGCGTAATTTGAATTGAGTCGCATCCAGGTGTTTATAGCGGGTCAGTGCAGTGCAAGTTTCGCTCAGTGGGGCAGTATGGTGTTCAGTGGGGGAGAGGATGTGACACTATGGTCAGAGCTGCTGAATTTGGAACTGGGGAACCAGGTTCAGCCTTCATGACCAGTCCACCAGACCACTCCCCCTGAGGGAGCACATTCCCATGCTAGATCTTAGAAGGCCCCGCAAGATCTTAAAAGCCCTGGTGTCTTAGCACCAGCAGGTGGACCCTAGCAGTGGCAAGTGTGGGTTGACCTTGTAGGCCTGTCCGCCACAATTCATTCTGAAGTTCACCTCCAGTCTTGCAGGCAGGCATATGAAGCAGCACACCATAGAGTGACAGTGACTCTGTCACTTAGGTCACAGGACCCTTGAGCAGGGTGGCTCTAGGGCAGTGCGACCACACTAGGCGCTGACCAGCCGGGGTCCGTGCAGGTAACAGTGGTGAGGCAGAGGGGCCGGGTAAGGGGGATTTCAAGGGACGATGCCGGGGGAAAATTAAATAAACAGTTAATTTTCCCTCTGCATTGTCCCTCGAAATCCCCCCTTACCCGGCCCCACCGCTCCAACGATGTTACCTGCACGGACCGCGGCTGGCGCTGACTTCAGGTGGGGGCGTAGTGTTTGCAAGTATAATATGGTTTTAACAGCACTTGCTGCCTCCTTCCTGGCCTCCAACAATTTCCGGCAACAATAAAAATTTCATGATAACTCCAGTGATTAATGTTCTTAGTAGAGAGAGTTGGTGTTTTGTCTAGTGGACGTTTTGACTCATGGAAAGGAAGCGCAGAGGGTTAATGTGCCTGCTGCTAAGAACATGTACCATGCAGATCACAAAGTGCACATAATGTAAATAGGTCAGTGGGTTACTGCTTTTGTCAGAGAGACCCTATTGTTACTTGCAGTTAATAAGTTAAAATCCTAACATAGAACAGTGAGCTTTTAACTGTCATGTAAGAGCTGCATGCAAACTGCAAGGTTTAAATTAGAGCGTTATGGTTTTTCCCCAGTCTTTGATTATCCTAATGTTGCAAAAAAGGGTTCATTTGGGTAGAAATCAATTCTGATTATTAAAGAGAACCCCCAACCATGGTAATACGTTTTAAATTCTGAGTTTATGTTTCTCCAGACCAATTACTATTAAACTATGCTGCCTACTAGTATGGTGGTCATGTGACTCCTACACATTCTAGTCCTTTGTCTTATGTAACATTTCCTATACAGTGATTTACACACGTATGATTGATTGTCTCTGTGTAATATGTGTGATGTAAAGTGCTCTGACACCCTACACTGGTATTAATGGTGCTGTACATTTTCTGATACTTTATTATTTTGACATTTTTACACATGCTAACAGTCTATACAAAGATTTTTCCTTATTAGTACCAGTGGAACATACAACTGCAGCAGTGAGAAAGGTGACCAGTCAACCTATGCAATGGGCCCTCCACTTCACAGCAGCACAAGTCACATTGTTTAGTAACTTTTGATCCGTTTGAGCTATAAACAATTTATTAGTTAAAATCGTCAATTATGAAGCAGATGATGTATTATGTGGCAAATATGGCAGAGCCATAATTATGTGGAAAACATTTGCAAACTAGGATATTTTGCTATTCATGTTTGAACTGCTCTTGTGGAAAAAGGGAGGAGAAGTGCTAATGACAGAAACTCCAAGGATGGGAGACAAATGGCTTGCGATTCCACTTTTAAGGATATTTGGGACATTCTGTGATTGGAAACGTATCCCACTTTGTGAATGTATTTTAATGTCAATAATTCATATTAAACCTTAAATAAACATGTGTATCCATTGGTTAAATTAAATAACGTAATAAGCTGTAACCGGTTAGTGAAATGGGAAACAAATACTAAAAATTGGGATATTTTGATCTTTCTGCCACACCTCTGACTCCGCTCACTGACCCAAACCACGGTTATTCCCGCCCTCTGATTCTCCACCCACAGTTCCCCTAATTTTTTTTCCCCCACTTCGACCACTGCCCCAGTACTAGAATATTTGGCAAAAGACCAACTTTCCCTCAACTATTTCAGGAGGCTTATTTATTATTCTAACTCTGGTCCAGGAAGATTTTGGGGAAGTTATAAATTCTCCAAGTATTTTTAGGGAAAGGTTGAAAAGTAGTAATTTTGAATTGGAGAACGTGCTACATTAAGGGCGAGGCTCAGGGCAAAAAAACAGGAATACCGTTTTTGTAAGACACAAAGCCCACACCTGGCACGATGCGCAGAAAATCCCTGTAATGCCCAGCACTCCCCTCGTGTGCTCGTCAGGCGCGAATCTGTTGCTGCGCGCGTCAGAGCTAGAGGCAAATCGGAATACTTCAGCTGGGCGCTGCCTCCGTCCTTTGACCTGTGCAGTACTTCCGCTTCCTCGAGAGCTCGGGCTGCCGAGTTAAAGGACGCTGCCAGTATCTGTTCTGCCTTCGGTGCTCGTACAGCGGTCACCTCCGTTTTCTCAGGTACAGTGGGTCCCTGAGCTTCTCCGGTGCGAGGGTTGGCAGTGTTAGTGTCTGACTGAATCCGATTGGGGTTACCACCTTTGTCTAAAACAAAAATCGGCCAATTTAGAGTAGCTCTAATGTCAAACGTAAACGAATGTATGTTATTTACGGTTGGACCCCGCATAGATCTTTGGAGCTGTGGTGTACTGACACGCACTTAAAATATCAAAAGACACATTTGCTACAGGTCCCTGTGCAGTGTGCACCAGGATTGTCAAATTTTTATTCCAATAAATGCTTGTTCACGTGTGGTGCAGGAGGCTTGTGGTGCTTCACGTATCTATCATCTGTGTTACTGCTGTATGTATGTTACTAACGTGTTTCGTCTTTTATGGAGACTCTAATCTGCGATAAATTGACTGGTGACAGCGAGCTGCATTAATGTTTTGAGTTAATGTCCTTTTCTACTCTGTGGTTTTGGAAACCGTAATCCCATATAATCCTAAATAAAAGAGAGAGAACAGAACGCATGTGACCTGGTACTGTCCTGTCTACATAAACTTCCGAATAACTGTTGACAACTCTTTCCCCAGCAGAGGTTGGTGGACGAGCCAACAAATTAACATGGCGAGCCGAACAGAGCACGTTCTAATCCCTGAAAGTGTTTGCCACGTAAATTGTGCAACAAACACCTTTCCAAAATAGTTTTAAACAAGAAATTTCCCGCTTCACTAATACATTAACCACCTCCCTTTGAGAGGAGCGGGGGCGAGCGAGCGCGGCAGCCTGGGCTTTTGAAAGCTGACCAGACGCTCGTGCGTCATGGCCTTTTCCCCGCACGGCCAGCAAGTGTTTCCAATTATCGCGCCCGCGTCTGGGCACGATAATTGGAAACAGATGTCTGCCGCGCGCGTAACCGCAGGGAAAAGGCCATGACGCACGAGCGTCTGGTCAGCCTTCAAAAGCCCTAACTTAAAGTCTCGCACAGCAGCGCTTGCGCGCTACTCGAGGCTCGACCTAAAAAGCACTAAGGGATGAGAGAAATGCAAGATAGTATGCATATTAAGTGGGCTTTCACTTTTATTACTTTAAACAAGACTTGCGTCTAAACTATCCTAGCTAGTCGTACAAACTTTGGTCCCATTTTCTTGTGGTGGAACACACTGGCATCCTGTTTCAAGATGATAACACTGTGGAAGACTATGTTTTTGAGAGAGGTGGGATTTGTCCACATCGATAGAAAATTCCTTTATCTGCTTCTTGTATAAACTGCACACACAAAAATCTATCATTCAGGTAAGGAGAGATGTGACTCCCCAAGGAGCAATGGTTAGGTGCTACTGGAGCAGTGCATATGGTAAAGATGTAAGGAACTTGAGATAAAAAGGCAAAACAGTGAACTAATAGTGTTGGCCACCGATCAGAAAATGAAGGCAATGGTGATGGTTTAGATGCAATGGAATACAGGAAAAGGCTTTTTGCAGATCTATGAAGATGAGGTAGTGCTGTTTGAAAATTTTGAAACCGCATTTGTTTAGTCTCTTTCGCACTAGATTCTCATAGCATGTACCTAATTTTTCCATACCTTCCATACCAGAAAGAGCTTGCAATAAAATCATGTGTTTCATTGAGCCTTTGATACCTGCACACAAGCATGTGGATTATTTCTTCTGCTAAGATTGCAAGGTGATGTTGGAGTAACGTCGGTAGCCTTGCTATGAACTCTAAGGAATGGCCAAAGTTGATAATTCCCCAAACTCATCTGCCCGTGTTTTTGGCCTGCCATGCTGCGTGATGTTGTTGAATCCTGCCCCTCCACCAGTGTAGCTACATGGAGGGCAGAAGAAAGGAAGTCAAGTGAGCCTGGACTGTTCCTGTGATTTCGCTGCATGATCATCTCTATGCCTTGAGACCGATTACATGTTCAATGTCCTCTATTGTGATCTCTGGACATGTTGGTATCTTTGTAGGCACAAAAATATCCATGCTGTAATGATCCTCTGCCAGCATTAAATGACTTTCTGGAAGTTTGGTAAGGATACTTTCTCTGAAGCGAGATCAGTGATCCTGCAGATTAGATGCTTGGAATTACAGCTTTGAGCCCTACGTCAACATGCTTCCCAAAAAATGACGGAATATGGAAGTGTAGGTTGTGAAGGGTTGGGTGCTGAACCCTACCCTGCTGATGGGACAGCAGATCCTACCGAAGAGGTAGAATGAGCTGAGGACACATGCTCAGAATCAGAACCTTGCTGAAACTCAATCCTTTTTAACTGCAACCCAGTCTCTTTGGAATTCTTGACCTGAATACATACTTCAAAACATGGACTTTTTATAATCCTGCAAATATTAAAAACCCACCTGTTCAAGCTCTAAATTGCTATGTAAATGCCATCATGTATGCATACTTTTCATCTTTTCCATTCATGATCCTTCTCCTTTCTTACCATAGACCTCTATCACCCAAAATCCACATTTCTCTCTTCTCTTTAGGGTCACCCCCTCACCCTGTCTGCTAATTGTCCTAGCGTCCACTAACCTCTCATTTACCTTGTTTGCCTATTCCATATCCTCTATCTGTTCCTTCATCCTCCAGACCTATCAAACTTCTACCCGCCTTTCTTTTATTTTTTTATTATAGCTTGCCTTTCAATTCTCTCACATTATTCGAATCTGTCCATTCAGTTATACTCATCTGTTCTACCACTCTACTCCTACTATGTCTTTGGTACCATATCTTTACATTAGTGTTTTTTTGTTAAGAGAGTTCCTGCTCTCCAATGTACTCCAGCCTGGTTCAGTTAAGCTATATAAAAATGAAAAATAAATAACCAAATAAATGAATACCAGTCTTTCCATGCCCATTTCGGGGGTATCAGGATGAGCTGAGGCTGGTTCCTCCTGACATTCTTCAGAACTCAGGGAAGAAGTGCCAGAGACAGAAATGTATAAAGGTTCCATAAAAGGCAAACAGCGTCTCCCAAGGATCAATGAGGTTGAATCTCCGTGGCATAAAAGGCACAATAATGAGCATTTTTGATGCAAGTGAAAAGATCTATCCAAGTCACACCCCACGAGTTGAGGACATCAACCTCTGGGTCCAGACACATCTCGTGGTTGGCTCGCTCACATTTCCTGAGCTTGCCTGGCATGACGCTTTGTGAGCCTGCCAGATGGTTGACAGCCACCGAAAGCTCCTGTAGGTCCACCTCCTGTCACAACATGTGAACCCACACCGCCCTACTTGTTGCAGTACTACATGACGTTAATGTAGACTGTCAGATCTTTGTACAAACAACAATTGATGGACAGAATGCAGAACAATGTCATACATTCACAGTACAGAGATCTGGGCCTAAATCCATCGTTTTTTTGCTCACCATGCCATTCCAGTTTGAACCCAGCCATATGCAAATCAGTCTTGACCCTGCTCCCAATGGGAGTAGTCTAGCCAGATCTCTTGACTGGGGGTGAATGTTTGATTTGCTCTACATTCCGTCCATCATCTGTGTGTCTTTTGCTTTCACGCCCCAAGTGCGCCGATGTCCCGGGCGCACTGTGTCACTAGATTCAAGCTAGCCTGGCTGATGAGGGGTCCCAGGATTCTTGTTTCCAGCCCAGGGAGGACCTGGCTTGGCAGTTCGGGCTGGGCTGTTCCCATGAGGCACAGGGTCAAGACTGATTTGCATATGGCTTAAACAGGGTTGCCTTGAGGGTCAGCCAGATGACACACAGCTACAGAAGATTATTGTGGTGCCTCTGCTCCATTGGAAATCAGAGGCGTCTGATCTCCCACCTTGTACAAGGGCCTGCATGTGCCAATCTGCACAAGGAACCATCAAGATGCAATTGGTCAGGAGGCCAAGAAGCCTCAGAACTTGTCCAGGCCAGTACCCAGGAACAAGTCTGAAATATCAGTATCATACCCTGGATGTCCCAGACTCACTGCAGGCACAGAAAGACTTTGAAAGCCAGCATGTTCAGAATGCCTCCTATGCAGGGAATCCTATGTACTGACCGACGGCAGGATCTGAGCTCACTGATGGAAACCACAGGGAAGACAGCCGTGATATTGTTGTCTATCTCCAGGTGGTCCACGACTGACTTCAATCGCCAGAGATCAAAGTACAGGAATGTGTGAACTCCCAACCTATGAAGATGAGCTGCAATGACTGCTATCCCCTGGGGGTAGGGCGAAGGTGAGGCTGAAGAGAAGGACAGTGAACTGGAAGAATTCCAACCCACAACGAAGCAAAGGAAACTTCTGTGGGACTGCAAGATGGGCACATCAAAGTAACCAGCATACAAGACCAAGGGCACCATCCAATTCCCAGAGCTACAGCAGAGAAGACTTGGGCTAGAGTCAGCATTTCAAATTTGTTCTTCATGCAGTAACAAAAGATCTATGGATCGGTCACAGCTCGCCATCCTTTTTATATACAGGAAAGAACAATGGTTCTAGTGCCGAAATACAAGAATATTTGATAATAATAATAAAGCACGATGGCTAATAATGCTAGTAAAGGATACAGAAAGAGAGACGCTCATAAAAAAATGCAATCAGGAAACCAAATACTGTTAATACAGAATAAACAGGCACATGCATCAATGTTGGATTTTGCGATTTCTTAATTGCGATTTTTAAGGAATCGCAATTAAGGAATCACAAAAGCCTATGCATGTAGAAATCGCTTAAAAAATAGCGATTTCTAAACATTCCTTAATTGCGACTCGCAAATTGCGAGTCGTAATTAAGGAATACCTCCCCATTCATTCCTATGGGCCTAGAGGCCCATAGGAATGAATGGGAAGACATTCTCAATTTGCGATTCTCAATTAGAGAATCGCAAATTGAGAATGCAATTTCAAAGGTGCCAGGGTGTCAAAGGACACCCTGTTGCACCCTGAAATCTGCATATGAGTACATCTTGCACACACACATGCCCCAAGGGCATGTGTGTGTGTAAATGGAACTTTGAAAAATGCACTTTAGTGCATTTTTCAAAGTTTTACAAATTACCATGAAGTTCAACTTCATGGTAATTTGCGCCTCTATTAGCGAAATCGCTAATTTTTTTACTTTAATGCATTGCATTTAAGGAATCTCAATTTGCGATTCCTTAAATGCAATCGCAATTTGAGAACTGGCAATTAATTGCAAATTCTCAAATTGCGAGGGCCTTGACCCTTGATGCATCGCAAAAGCAAATTTTGCGATCGCAAACGGCCGATTTTTGCGAATCGCACCGTTTGCGATCGCAAAAAGCTTTGATGCATGTGCCTGTATATCTATATTTTGAAAACACATAAAAAACAGCTCTGTGTCCCAAGTGAAAATACAACCAACACACTTAGGGTGACAAAAATATGACATACAACGTGGTTTCTTAATACAAGAAAACAACCATTATCAATTAAACAATAGAGATTCAACAGTTTTGTAATTATTTCACAAAGACTGGAAATGGTTCGTTATTATGCAAGTCGAAGACTTTTCGACCCCACTGTTATTGGGAGGTCTCATCAGGACCGGACAATGAGTGACACCTACAACACAATAAGGAAAAGTAACTGAGCAGAGGTATAGAAAAGACCCAAGAAAAGTAAGAAGGAGTAGAAAAACCTCTACTACCTGAAAAATCTCAACATCATGCAGACTGAGCGAGAGGGGTGAACATAAAACCCAGTGAGAAAAGGGGAATTATACTCACATGGGGGCCCAGCCAGGTGATTAGGAAAAAGAGACACGGAATTAGATTCTGGAAAACTATCACTTGAAATGTGATACGATCGTTAATGACGAGACTTAACACCAGTGAGGGGAAGTGGCGGGGATAAATCTGGAAGAAAGAAAAAGCGTGTCGGGATAGTGCACACTGGATATCAAGAGTGGAGGAGACAGGCAATCAACTACTGCTAAAAAATCAAAAGGGACGATGTAAACGTTATGTTAAGGAAGGAGTGGCCCAAAAGGCGCACATCCAAAGTGTATGTACTCACCCGAACAAAGTCGTATTGTCAGGTGCTCCGTGCGTCTTAAATGGACTGGAATCCAGGAAGAGTCAATTGCACGTCACAAGGTTAAGTGACTGTGTTCCGTAATCTGGAGGACCGTGAGGGTCTTCCTCCAGTCGCATATGCTGTGTGTATGTGGCGCATCTTCTACAGACTAATCATAGCGTGGAACGACGTGCAGAGTGAAGAGGTGTGATTTAAGTATTCCAAACAGTACTACGGAGATGAACACGACTGATAGAGCACTGATAGCACTCTATTTTGTATGAGTGCACTATACTCATGGTTTAAACGCACTCTCATGTATTCGCATTGTTTGCAGTGTTTCACGACTATTAAGAAACATTTATTTGAATCATTTGATGTTGAAAACTAGTGAACGCATTTTATAGAACTTTGTATGCATTACGATTCCTTCATGCATAATGTGCAGGACGATATTATTTCTATATACCGTAATGGTGGTTAGTTTAAGTTGCCTGAATTATAGGCCCAAAGTCACAAGTTTCGATTCTCCTTGCTCTTGAGAAATAAATAATTAAATGTTACTGTGTTCGAAATTAGAATGTTCTCATCCTACTGCAGGTGCAAGAATACACATTGTTCTTTTCAGAGTTAAGGAGAGACCCGGAATGTCTTTGAAGATGGCTGGGAAGCGAGAAAGGAGGACGCCTTGCGTATCTGGTCTGTCTGAAAGCCAAGGCCACTGGAAAGAAAATATCATTAATTAAATTTGTGTTATTAAAAAAAAGCTAAGCTACTGCATAGAGGTGCAATGGAAAGTTTTAAGAAGAATGACGTATTGTGGGTTGAATCCCATCTTTTGTATGATGCGCAGGGACAGCGAGAGCAGACTTCTGCTAGCTTTCGTAGGAGAAGGAGCATCTTAGAGCAAGCTCCATAGCCATAAGCTAAAACGACCCATTTGACGTGAGTACTTCTTAGGAAGTCGACACGTGCTGACACCGTTGGGGAATGATAGAAGTGAGACAGGAAGGGCCCTCATGTAGAGCAGTGTATGGAAAGATTTTGATTTCTTTCAATGAGCCGAGAACTGAATATCGCATCTATTCTGTGTTGCGTTGTGATTTTGGAATTTATAATCATCTGTCTTTTGGGCCGAATTACTTATATTCGTAAACTTGGCTCTGTATTAATTTTTCTGTACCTCTATACTTTGCTATTGAGATGTATTTACATCCAATTGTTTTTGGCCTTATAATAAATAATCAAACTGCAATTTGGAGTTGGTCTTTTCAGGCATGACGACTTTGCTGATATCTGTCTAAGTTGTTTCCTCCCCTCAACCACTTTAGTAGGTAAATAAAAGATCGATCGCTTACGCTATACTTAGTAGGGAACATTAGGTGTGCAATTTAGCGTAATCAAATGGTAGCAGAGGATGGTTTACCTCTAAGGTGGTGTATATCTAAGGTGAGGGGAGTAATCAGGGTAGGGTTGAAGGTCGAAGAGCCCTGAAGTGGAGTGGAAGACGGCGGAGACCGGCGGACGTTGATGGTGCAGCGGAAACAGTGGTGGCGCGAGTATGAAAGGAATTGTGGTGTTAAATTGCGGTCATGAGTAAGCGGGTGATGTCTTGCGGAGTTGGGATGTATGTTGAGTGAATGTGGTTTTTGGTTTACTGGTCCGGACACGTTCGGAGCAGGAAGTTTTGGTGAGCGGACTCAAGAGAAGTACAAGATCCCGGGATAGTTTTGTATTGTAATTGTCTGATCAAATGTGGGTGTTGTGAAGCGCTATCGACGATCCACTTGTGTTAGGGAACTTTGTGTGAATGAGGAATAGGTCGCGGTAGAAAGCCTCAGGTACCGGGGGTGGACTATGGTGATTGAGTGACCAACGCAGGTCGGGGGTCACAACGGCTGAATGTTCTTGTGAGAGTGTTCTATCGATCTTTAGGGACAGACAATTACTTATTTTATGTGACTGTAAGTTATTGTAATTGTGTAGGAACAGTTACTTGGTTTAATAACTTTTGGATATACAGTTACTTGTGGCACGAATGTGTGTAAGAGAGTTTGCGGTGAAATTGTAAAGGCGGGTGAGCCGATGCAAGGAGTGAGAAGTGACGTCAGGGTGCGCCGCGCTGTGATAGGTTGGTTGGTGTAACGCCGTGCTGGGATTGGTGGAAGTTGGATTGCAGTGGAACAGCATATTTTGGGCTTGCAATTGATCGATTTTACAATGAGATGCTTTAGGGTATTGCGAGATTTGTGTAGAGGCGACACAGGGGTAGTGACTCGGGTAGGAGAAGAAGCTCTGCCAGAAGACACACCGGCACATTACATGGCAACGAATGTAGGACTTCATACTATAGTGTGGCTTCAGAATTGGCGCACAAGTTACTAACTTGTGTAACGATATATCTGTAAGAGACAGTAGTTAGTGACAGATTTCTTACCTTAGAATATCCCCAGGCGTCAGGCTGGATCCGGAAAGTTTTTGCGTAGCAGTACCCTTGCGCGTCGGTAGGCGGCGTCGTCCGGCTCCGCGTCCGTCGTCGGCGTCGTGATCGCCGGGATGACGTCGCGGGCAGTACTTAGACGCCGCCCCTGCGCGCTGACGTCAGTTCTGTACACGACTTTCCGCGCCAGAAACGCAGAGCCATGCAAGAAGCTGACATAGGTGTCTGAAAAATACTAGGGCCCTGAAAGGGATGTCCTTAACCCTAGAAATCAGTTCGCAGAACGGGGAGGATGGTGGGGCGGTAAGGAATCTGTCACTAACTACTGTCTCTTACAGATATATCGTTACACAAGTTAGTAACTTGTGCATCTGAAAGAGACACGTTAGTGACAGATTCCTTACCTTAGAATATATACCCCAGCAATACCAACCCCGGTGGTGGGTCTGCGAACAAAGATCAGACAAGGAAGTCCCGGAGGACAGAACGGCCAAAGAAGCCGTCCCTCCGGACCTGACTGTCAAGGCAGTAATGCTTTGTAAATGTGTGCAGCGAGGCCCACGTAGCTGCCTGACAGATATCCTGCAGCGGAACACCGCGGCCCAAAGCCGTGGTAGCAGCCGTTGCCCTGGTGGAATGGGCACGCAGCCCAACAGGAGGCTCCTTCTTAGCCAAAGAATAGCAGGCTTTGATACACAAGGTTACCCAGCGGGAGATGGTTCTCTTGTGCACCGCCCGACCTTTTGGCGCCCACGTAGCCAACAAAGAGCTGGTCATCCACCCGGAAGTGTTGTGTGCGGTTGATATAAAAGGAAAGCGCACGTTTTGGGTCCAGACGGTGGAGCCTCTCTTCCTCTCTGGAAGGATGCGGAGGCGGAAAGAAGGTGGGCAAAGTGATGGTCTGCCCAATGTGGAAGGCAGTAACCACCTTTGGCAAGAAGGACGGACGCGTCCTAAGAACAACCTTGTCTGGATGGACAGACAGAAAGGGAGGTTTGCATGATAGAGCCTGGAGCTCACTCACCCGCCGAGCGGAGGTGATGGCCACCAGAAAGGCTGTCTTCAGAGTCAGAAGACGAATAGGACAGTTATGTAGAGGCTCAAAGTGAGCGCACATGAGAAAGGTAAGAACCAAGTTCAAGTCCCACTGAGGCATCACAAACGGAACAGGAGGGAAGAGGTGTGTAATGCCTTTTAGGAACCTGTTAACAACAGGGGACTTGAAAAGGAGGAGCTAATCAGGAAGCCTGAGGAAAGCCGAAATGGCACAAAGATAGCCCTTGATGGTACCCAGGGCAGAACCCTGTTGGGCCAGGGAAAGAAGGAACAGAAGAACCTCAGAAAGGGGGGCAGAGAGGGGATTCACAGCCTTTGTTGTGCACCATGCCACAAACTTGTTCCACCTGCAGGCGTATACCACCTTAGTGGAGGGACGCCTGGCTGCCAGAATCACATCACAAACTTCGGGAGGCAAGTCGAAAGGAATCAACTGCCGCCGCTCAATCTCCACGCAAGCAGGTGGAGGCTGGACAGGTTCGGGTGGAGGACCGTCCCCTGCTGCTGCGACAGAAGATCCTCCCGAAGAGGCAGACGGATCGGGGGATCTACGCTCATACTGAGTAGCTCGGGATACCAAACTCTTCGAGCCCAGTCCGGAGCCACAAGGATGACTTGGGCCCGGTCGCGCCGAATCTTCTTCAACACTCTGGGTAGAAGTGGTATAGGCGGAAAGGCGTACAACAGACCGCAACTCCACTAGTGACGAAAAGCGTCGCCGAGCGAGTGCCGCCTTGGAAATTCCAACGCGCAGAACTGATGACATTGCGCGTTCTCTTCTGTGGCGAATAGATCTAACCAAGGCTCTCCCCACTGTAGAAAGAGTCCTTGCGCCACTTCCGAGTGAAGACGCCACTCGTGATCCATCATGCACCTGCGGCTGAGTTCGTCCGCCCTGGCGTTCAGGGAACCTGCCAGGTGTTGAACCATCAGGAACATGCCCTGATGTTCCAGCCATGTCCAGAGGCGCAGAGCCTCCTGACAGAGGGTCCACGACCCCACCCCGCCTTGTTTGTTGCAGTACCACATGGAGGTGGTGTTGTCTGTGAACACCTGCACTACCTTCCCTTTGACAGAGGGAAGGAATGCCTTGAGTGCAAGTCGGATCGCCCGGAGCTCCAGAAGGTTGATATGGAGCCGGGACTCCGCCGGAGACCAGAGGCCTCTGATCTCCGCCTCTCCCATGTGACCGCCCCATCCCAGAAGGGACGTGTCCGTCACAACTGTGTGCTCTGGCTGGGGAAGGGAGAGGGATCTGCCCATGACCCATTGCCGGTTCGAGAGCCACCACTGCAACTGTTTTGCAGTCCCTTCCGAGATCTGGACGTGATCGGACAGGTTGCCCTGGTGCTGCGCCCACTGGAACTTCAGGTCCCACTGCAGAGCCCGCATATGCCATGTGGCATGAGTGACCAGCAGGATGCAGGAGGCCATGAGGCCCAGCAGCCTCAGGGTCATCCGTACCGAAACCCAGGATAAAGGCTGAAAGATCGGAATCATAGCCTGAATATCCCAGACTCGCCGCTCGGGAGGATAGGCCCGAAACTGCGTCGTGTCCAGAACTGCTCCGATGAAAAGGAGCTGTGGAGAAGGAATCAGATGCGACTTCGGCACATTGATGGAGAACCCCAGCGAGTGCAGGAGTTCGGCCGTAGTCTGGAGGTGGGAGACGACTGCCTGGGACGAGCCCGCCTTCAGCAGCCAGTCGTCGAGGTAGGGGAAGACTGGAACCCCTGCCCGGCGCAGATGAGCTGCGACCACCGCCATCACTTTCGTGAACACCCGAGGGGGCACTTGTAAGGCCAAAGGGGAGCACGGTGAATTGAAAATGCTCGAGGCCTACCGTGAACCGCAGGTAACGCCGGTGGGCCGGCAGGACGGGGATATGGAAATAAGCGTCCTGCAAGTCCAACGCTACCAACCAGTCTCCAGGGTCTAGTGCAGTCAAGACCTGAGCTAGGGTGAGCATCTTGAACTTCTCCTTCCGGAGGAAGCGATTGACGTTCCGGAGGTCCAAGATAGGACGCATGTCCTCCTTGTCCTTTTTGGGCACCAGAAAGTAGTGGGAGTAGCAACCACGTCCTACTTCTGGGGTCGGAACATGCTCGATGGCCCTCTTGGCCAAGAGGGCCGTGACTTCCTTCTGCAGAAGCACCAAGTGATCCCCTGACATGCAGTGGAATTGAGGTGGGTTGGCTGGGGGGGTGGTCTCGAAGGGGAGGGAGTAGCCCCTTCGGACAATGTCCAAGACCCACCTGTCCAAGGTGATGGCACGCCAGTGGTGAAGGTGATGGCGGACCCTGCCCCCTACTGGCGTGCTGTGCACCTGAAAGGAGGGACTAGGAGGGCTTGGAGGCCGCGGACGGGGCGGAGGTGGTGGCCTGACCCGCATGCTGGTTGCCCGAACCGCCACGGCGGTAGCCACGTCCCCGGCCACGCAAAGACGCTTGCTGCGCGGGCCGGTGGCTGGGCTGCGGACGTGACTGGGCGCCCCTTCCGTGGCCACGAAAGGGGCGAAAAGCAGAGGTTAGCGGAGGGCGCACAACAGAAAGGCCCAGGGACTTGGCAGTAGCCCGTGAGTCCTTAAAACGCTCCAGCGCATGGTCTGCTTTGGAACCAAAAAGACCGACTCCATCAAAGGGCATGTCCATGAGTGTATTCTGGACATCACCCGAGAAACCAGTTGTTCTCAGCCAGGCGTGGCGACGCAGCGCCACCGTCGTTGCAAGCGATCTGCCCAGCGAGTCGGCGGTATCAAGGCCACATCGTAAGGTGTACTTTGCCGCATCCCTACCTTCCGCAATGGTGCGGGTAAGCAGTGTCTGGACCTCCTCAGAACACTGGGGCAAAACAGCCGCCACCGAATCCCACAGGGAGTGGGTATATCGGCCCAAAAGGCAAGCGGTGTTGACGGACCGCAAGCCAGCACTGGAGGAAGAAAAGCCTTCTTCCCAAATTGGTCCAGGCGTTTGGATTCCCTATCCGGAGGGGCGGTAGGGAAGGCGGTTTGGGAGGCAGAGGCTTGGACAACCAAGCTCTCGGGGGTGGGATGTTGAGAGAGAAACAAGGGGTCGCCAGGAGCAGGGCGATGGCGTCGGGCCACGTTCCTATCCACAGGAGCCCCTGTGGTGGGCTTGGACCAGGTGCCCAAAAGAACGTCAGATAGTGCATCATTAAACGGCAGCACAGTCTCCGAAGAGGAAGCTGCCGGCTGAAGCACTTCGGTCAGGAGATTAGTCCTGACAGCCACAGTAGGCCATTGGAGGTGCAAGGCTCCAGCTGCTCTACGCAACACCGTTGCGAAATTTGCTCCCTCCTCCGTAGCCACGGGAGGAGACAGCATACCAGTGTCAGGGGAAGTGTCTAGACCACTGGCATCCCCAAGTTCCTCTGCCTAGTCCTGATCATACCCACACTGCCGTGTGAGAGGGTCTTCCGACCCCACCCAGCTCTCCTGGTCCTCCTCTGGTTCAAAATATGGAGGAGGAGGGACATCTGGGACCCAAGGTCTCATCGGCGCCGGCGTCGAGCGACGTCGGTCCGGCTCCATGTCCGGAACCGGAGAGAACCGGGGAACGACGCCGCCCAGAGCCCCGGACGGCGTCAGGAACGGCACCGGGGACGTCGGCGGAGGCGTGGTTAGGTCAACCGGCGTCGATGGGGGTTGCGGCACCACCGGAGCCGGGATCGAGGCCGGAGCCGAGGCCGGGATCAAGGCTGGCGGGACAGGCGACGCTGGGACCGGAGTCGTCGGCGACGCCGGAGCAACCCCATCAGGGCCCGCGGGGCCCAAAGGCGCACCGGAGGGACCTTGAGGCCCGAAGAGGCGGGCCATGGCCGACAGGAATTCCTGTATTTGGGCCGGAGTCGCCCCCAAACCCGGAAAGGATGGGTAATGCGGGGGCGGCTCCACAGGCACGTCCGGGGCCGCGGGGGCGGGGATGGTGCCGACAGGGGCCTCAGCCGAGTCGCGAGACCGGCGAGGCGAAGTCTTAGAGCGATGATGCTTCTTAGACTTTTTGTGCTTCGACTTACCCGAGGGGCGCGAAGACTTGGACTCCGACGACCGGCGGGGGCTCCGCGACCGGCCCCTCGACCTCTCACGGGACCGGGGCTTGGTGCGGCGCGGAGCCGACTGCCGGACCTCGAGGAGCTTTCGAGACCGCTCTCGCAAAGCCTTCGGGTGAAGTTTCCGGCAGTCAGGGCACGACTTCGTGTCGTGGTCTCGGCCGAGACAGTAGAGACACTCTAAATGCGGGTCTGTGATCGACATCATTCGACCACAGACGTCGCATGGCTTGAAGCCGGGCATCCCTACCGACACCTAGGAGTCGAGAAGACTCGAAAAGAAACAGTGAAAAAATTCACCAAAAATGTAGTCAAAAATTGACTAGGGCACTGCTCTTCCCGGATCTGCGCTTACTGGCGCGGAAAAAGAAGAACTGACGTCAGCGCGCAGGGGCGGCGTCTAAGTACTGCCCGCGACGTCATCCCGGCGATCACGACGCCGGACGCAGAGCCGCACGACGCCGCCTACCGACGCGCAAGGGTACTGCTACGCAAAAACTTTCCGGATCCAGCCTGACGCCTGGGGATATTCTAAGGTAAGGAATCTGTCACTAACGTGTCTCTTTCAGATATAAAATTACAGAGAAAGAGGGCGAATTGGCTTTCCCTCGTTATGGGTGTTTTCGTATGGAAGTGCTGACCCAGCTGAGGGGGGTGATTAATGCACTGAAACCTCCCCCTAGACCCACACAATTTGAGGCATTAGATGCATGGATGAGAGCTGCTCTAGCAAAAAGGAGAGAGGCTTCATGAGGAAGAATGAGGAAAGCAATGAAGGCATATCAGGATGCTAGATGGGATGCCCAGTTGAAAAGATGGAGAGTAGACACCATAGAGGGAGGACGCTTGTACCCATTTCTTATGTTAAAAGAGGGGGCTGAAGGGAAAAAGACGACAGAGGAGGACAGTGATACAGATGACAGCTTCCTCGATAGATTGCTAGCGGATCGTCCTCCACCGTGCGACTCTAGATCAGAGACAGAGAGGTTGCGCCCATCAGAAGAGCTTTTAGGTGTGGGACAACTGGGTTCAGAGGAACAATCGGGCAGGAGTAAAAGGCAAGACTACAATGATGCACCTTCCGGGAGGGTCTGGAGGAATGAGGTATCCAAACCCTGAGCCAGTACAACCTGCAGGAAACATGCAGTTACCAGATGCTTTGTCGGTACCAGTCACAATAGGGCCGGTGGTTCCGATATGTACTCCTAGAGAAAGAACCAATGACAGTCAACAGCAAATAAGTGAAGGGGAAGAGACTATGTCTGGAGGGAGCCTTGCAATGAGTAGGGCTGGTTTAAGTCGGATGCCAGTGGAATCTAGTACTCCACTGCCAGCTACAGCTGATCCATCAAGAATGGATAGTGGGTCAGAACGAAGACGGACAGGAGCTCTAGCAAATTCTAGGTCTGACCTTCGAATGTGGGTTCAACCAGTGAGTGAGTCAATGATGCCGAGGGAAGAGATAAGCAAGAGACAAGAAGCGCCTAGAGTACTGTTTGAGCCACAGGATATTTGTGCAGGTGACCATTGGAGAAGTCGAAGCTTGGAAAGAGATAGACGCCCAGCTTCGAAGATAGAAGAGGGTGCAGTTCCTAAGAGAACCCAAAGCTGTGACAGGGAAGATACAAGAAATGAGGAAATGCAGAAAGTGTTAAAAAGTGCAATAAAAGCGCCAATGCTAGATGTGGTACGATTAAAGGCAGAACTAGACGAGGTGATTGAAGGTAATCTACCTCTGAACAGAATTGAGACGTATGACTCGAGCGAACTACTGTTCGTAGCAAAGGACATGACAAGAAAGGCCAAACAAGCTTATGATGCATTGTTGCTTTTGGCACAAAGGTATGAGGTTGATTTGTCAAAGACCAAGCTGGTACAGGGTTCTTGCAGATTAAATTACACAGATAAGGATTTGGAAGAGAAGCGAACGATTGGATTAAAAGCAAAAATTAGAGAACTAGTGATAGGGATGCGAACATGGAAAGAATTAGACAGATGGAAAGAAAGATGGGCCAAAAAGAAAAGCTTCAAGACTGGAATAGGTGATACTCCACCTCCGGGTGGAGGGACGGGAGCTGCAGGAAATTTCCCCCTCAGGGAGGTACAGAATGGAGGGTATGTACACGTGCCATGGAGCAGGGGTTATTTAGCAGCATTTACGAATGATTTTCCTCGGCTGAGGGTAAAAACCTGCTGAGTGGTACAAGCAAATAGATCGGTTTGTAAAGATTTCAAAAGTATTGTGGATGGATTTAAACACCTTGTTTGATATAGTAGTGCCGGCGGATTTGTGGGCGGCATGTAAGATTGCCATTGAGTGGCCTACTGCAGAGCCACCTAGAGATAAATTGACTCATGGTCCTTCACCTGATGTAATGAGAAAATACGAGCAAGTGATTACATGGTTGCAATCGAAGGTAGCCCCTCAGATTGTTGATTGGTTGAAGATTGATCTCACCACTCAAGATTCTAAGGAATCAGCACATGATTATTACGAAAGATTGTTGTTAGCTTTTAAGCAGCATAGTGGATTGGATACAATTGAACAGAAAGATATGGGACAATTTGTCTCAAAGTTTGTGTTGGGACTGAAATCTGATATTAGTTTGATGATACAGCATCACTTGATATGTTGGCAGAATAAGTCGGTGGACGAGATTCTGCGTTATGCTAAATATTGCAGTGATCAAGTGGAGTCGACACAGAAGAAATTGAAGGACAAGTTGATGTTGGTGCAGTTGAGAAACGCTGATATGACGCAAGGGTTTGGAGGAGTGGTAGGTAGAGGTAGAGGAGGTGGAAGAGGAATGGGACAACAGATGGTGACCCAACCTGGTCAGGGTAGAGGAAGAGGAATGGATCCAGGTGCAAGTGAATGGGTGGCCCAACAGAAAAGGGTCACTGCCTGCCACTATTGTCACAAAATCGGGCAATGGAAGCGCGAGTGTAGATCGAATCCAGCAAATCAAATACAGATGGAAGGAGAGGGACAGCTGTCCGAGACTGTCAATACTGTGACAAGACCCAGGTCTATGTATGGAGGAGGATATGAGCCGCAAGTGCAAGTACCTCAACCTCCTAGGATACCCATGCATAATCAGTTATACCATCAGATGCCTTATTTTGAAATACGAGATAGATTTGATCAAAATCAAGATTTACAAGTGTCAGAGGGGGGTGCACTAGGAATGCACCTTAGATGCGATCTTAGAAGTAGATCAGAGTGGGCCGTTTGTAGATGCAGATGTGAATGGATATCCTGTTACCTTCTTATTAGACACTGGAGCTGCTCGCTCCACGGTGAGAACTGAAGTAGTCCCAAATTTAACTCTTTCGGGACAATCGATTCAAGTAGTGGGGGTTAGTAATCAGAAAATGACCAATCCATTGACAAACGAATTACCCGTGAGAATAGGACCATTTTGGGATAAACCTCAATTTGTAGTGTGCAATTCAAGTCTGGTCTGTCTTTTGGGACGAGACCTTCTGTGCAAACTCAATTGTACTATATCGTGCACTCCAAGGTGTGTGGAATTGCAAACATATGATGACGATGCAGATTTTAAAATGGCTAACATGAGTCTGTGTGCAGAAATGTTTGTGGTGCTCACAATAGCAGAATTGCCACATGACCTGAGAGACTCAGTTGATCCGAAAGTGTGGGATTTTACAGGCGAGGATGTAGGTCTGATGAGAGGGGTTGAGCCAGTTAAGATACAGGTCAAACCCAATGCTGAATTCCCACGAACGCCACAATATAGATTGACTGCAGAAACTGTGGCCGGAATAAGACCTGTGATTGAGACTATGATTGCCCAAGGTATTCTAAAGGAGATAAGAGGAAGTCCCTGCAACGCACCTATCATGGGACTGCAGAAGCCAAGTGGCAAGTACAGAATAGTCCAGGATCTGCGTCGGGTTAATGAAATTGTGATCCCATGTTGTCCTGTGGTACCGAATCCAGCTATTATTCTATTCCAGATACCATGCAAAGCAGAATGGTTTACAGTGATAGACTAGTGTCATGCATTTTTCTCCATACCATTGCATGAAGAAAGTCAGTTTTTATTTGCGTTTAGGATGGACAATTGTGTGTTAACATGGGAAAGAATTCCTCTGGGGTATACAGAAAGCCCCTCCATTTTTAGTCAAAGTCTGAAAAAGAATCTTGAAGGACTGGTGATGCCCCAAAACTCAGCCTTAGTGCAATATATAGACGACTTTTTGGTCGCCTCAGAGACTGAGGATGCTTGCAGGATTGACACTGTGGCGTTGCTGAATCGTTTGGCAGAGAATGGAAACAAAGTGTCTCCAAACAAATTGCAGTATTGTTTGTCTTAAGTTCAGTACCTAGGTCACCGGATTGAGAAAGGAAAACGAAGGGTGTCACCAGATCGCATAGAGACAATTCTGCAAATGGGAACTCCGAAAACACAAAAAGAAGTCTGCATGTTTTTGGGAATGGTCGGCTATTGTCGACAGTGGATCCCAAATTTTTCCTTGCAAGCAAAGCCTCTGTTGAAACTGACTCGAAAGGATGTTAGTGATCCGGTACCATGGGATGACGAGTGCTTGAAAGCCTTCCGTGAGCTGAAGAAAAGTATCTGTCGTGCTCCAGCTCTCGGAATGCCGGATTATAACAAAGCGTTTTCGCTCTTTTGCTGTGAAAAGGAGGGATGTGAGTTAGCAGTCCTTGTACAGACACATGGGGGTGCCCGTAGACCAGTAGCTTACTTCTCAGCTACATTAGATCCTGTAGCTTCTGCGTTGCCCGGATGTCTGAAATCCGTTGCTGCAACCGGTGTCAGCATTGAAAGATGTGAAAGCATAGTGATGGGTTATCCGCTCATTGTTTATGTGCCCCATGCCGTAGAATTGTTGATGACAAGAACGAAAACACAGTATCTGACCAACAACAGACTTACCAAGTATGAGCAGGTTATCTTGGCCGCTGAAAATGTTACCCTGAGACGTTGTACCACCCTGAACCCTGCTACATTACCTGTTCCGGAAGAGGAAGGAGATGAGGATTGTGAAGAGCATGACTGCCTAGATGTTACTGACCTATCTACTAAACCCAGACCTGACATTGTCGATGAACCTTTGCCCCAAACTGATTTGATCCTTTTTGTTGATGGTTCATGCTTAAGAGACAATGAAGGGTATTTGAGAGCAGCGTTTGCTGTGTGCACCATCATGGGAGTAGTGGAAGCTGCCTGTTTAAATAAAGTATTCTCTGCTCAGGTGGCCGAAATTGTCGCTTTGACACGTGCCTGTATCATTGCAGCTGATATTCGAGTGACTGTGTATACTGACAGTCAATACGGATTTGGTGTAGTTCATGACTTTGGGCAGTTATGGTCACAGAGGGGGTTTCTAACGTCCTCAGGGTCACCTATACGTAACGGCGAGTATGTGCGCCAACTATTGGAAGCTATGCAGAAGCGCAAAGTGATAGCAGTCGTTAAATGTGCAGCTCATGGAAAAGGAGTAGACTTTGTCACTCAGGGCAACAATTATGCAGATGAAGTAGCACGATTTTGCGCTGAACATGCTTGTATTTTTAATGGAGAATATATAGGCGAGAGCACAGAAGAGACCGAGCTCAGCATGATGTTAGCTAAAGCCGATATTTGGGATGAGGTGAAGCGGTTGCAGGATGAGGTCCCAGAAGAGGAAGCTGCTTCATGGGTCAGAGCAGGTTGCACAAAAAGAGACGATGGCATTTGGGTGTCCACAGATGAGAGAGCAGTATTACCCAATTGTCTTCTGAGCCCAATGGCAAGGCAAATCCACGGAGCAGTTAATCTGGGAAGAGATGCTATGGTGCGAGTGTTTAGGCAGACGTGGTTTAATCCACGCTTTCGTGTGTGGGCTGAAGCGGTATGTCACAGGTGTGTTACTTGTCAACAAATGAATGTTGGAAAGAGAACTGTGGCTGCACTGAGTCACATTGGAAGATCTGGAGGTCCCTTCAATAGGTTACAATTAGACTTCATTGAGATGCTGAGGTGCAATAGGTTGAGATACGTTTTGGTGGTGGTGTGTATCTTGTCGCGTTGGGTGGAAGCATATCCAACTAGACGATGTGACAGTCTCACAGTAGCCAAGTTGTTGTTAAGAGAATTGATCCCGAAATATAGATTTCCGACATCAGTGGAGACAGATAGAGGAACTCATTTCCACAGTGAAATCATGAAATTGTTGTGCTCTGCTTTGAACATTGATCAGAGACTGCATTGTAGCTACAGGCCGGAGGCTTCAGGTCTTGTAGAGCAGGTTAATGGCACCATCAAGTCAAGAGTGGCAAAGGTGTGTTCGTCAACTTCATTGAAATGGCCAGATGCGCTGCCTCTGGTGCTCATGAGTCTGCGTAGCACCCCTGATAGGAGAACAGGGCTTTCTCCCCACAAAATTTTGACCGGAAGAGCTATGCGTTTGCCTGTGGTGCCAGCTACAGCATTGATAAACATCACTGATGATTTAGTGTTGGATTATTGTAAGGGACTGGCTGATGTGGTTACTTCTCTATCCCACCAGGTCGAGGCTGCGACTGCATCCACCTCGAGAGACCTGCTGCATGATCTAAATCCAGGTGATTGGGTACTAGTTCGCAAGCACGTGAGGAAGAGTTGTCTTGATGCTCGCTGGCGAGGACCATATCAGGTGATATTGGTCACAAATACCGCTGTGAAGTGTGGAGGTTTGTCGAACTGGATACACGCTTCCCACACTCGCCGAGTTCAAGCGCCTGCGGAGGAAGAGAGTCCCCTGGTTCCGAGAAGCGTGTGTGGACCTGCCACAGACAACGACGAAGGCACAGGCCCAGCTGTAAGAGTTTCGGATGAAACGGAACAGCCAAGTGAGCACGAGACGAGAGCTGAGTGCTCCTGAATTGAGCCCAGATCCTGAAATAGATGATAATGCAGATGTGAACTTTGCACCAGATCAAGGTGAGCGGTCTATTGCAGAAGGACCAGATCAAGAGGAAGAGAGGAGAGCAGATGCCAGAGCGGAAAAGTGGCCAGCAAGAAAAGAAAGGCTGAATATAAGGCTTGCATCTGAGAAAAATCTCACTCCGATTCCTGAAACATCTGAATCAGATCAAAGTGACGCTGAAGAAAGACCGGATGGTCTGAGATGCTCCAAAAGAGAAAGAATAGTGTCTCGAAGATGCGCATTTCCTGAGTGGACGTACCTGGTTGCAGATGCAGAGCCCAGCGAAGTCCGGGAGGTTGGGAGCTGGTACGGTGAGCTACGGAGGGGAGACCCTCTCGATTGAAATACAGTTGTTGGTCCCAGGCGTAGAAGCGTTTGGAACACTATCTCTGCAAGTTCCAAATCTTCCAAGGCTGAGTGGATTGCGTTACCTGATCATCAATCAGGTTATCTTCCCTTCATTTGGCCGACAGCTCACCGCGCAAGAATTAGGAGAAATTCGTGCGGAGGTTCTGTGACTTGTCCTTGAAATACTTGGATCAAATATCATTAACGATGAAGCTTGAATTATAACCGAAGAAAGCATTAGGCCTTAGAAAGAAGTTAACTTAGACCCCAGTTTAAGAAGATTTAAAATTAGGAACTTTCTAGTAGATGATGGAGTGAGGAATAGGGCTGACTACATCTCTTCAATAGGTTTAGTATCAATCAAATGAACTTTGACATTAATTGCATGGGAGGAGAGAAGTGAGAAAGACATTGTGAAAACAAAGAAAACAGAAAGAGACTGTGTTTTCCCTTTTGTGCTTCGGAACGGATCAGTAGAAACCATGGTGTCCGAAAAATCAACACGCAAACAGAAGTGCATCATTGGCACCCTCATTGTAGTGGTGCTTATTGTTATAACTGTGGTGATCGTTACATCTCTAGTTGGATCTCAGGATGTCGGACAGAATAGGGTACAGGCAACACTCACTACACCAATCTCTGAGATAGATGAGGATGCATCCGCAAGGGATCTAGAAATGATTAAGGAAACCAGTCGTAGATTACATGTTGATTTGTCAAAGGGTGATTTCACTTTGAATGCGTTTGCTCGATTATTGTATGAGTATGTGGATACCATGGAAGCGAAGGATTGTATGTGTGTATGCAATTACCAGCTTCAGTAGAAGAATGCATTCAATACCATCATTTGCCTTTGACCTATGGCATTACATGTAGTGTGTTGTTGAGCATGTTTTATAGCAAGGCACACTTCGAGTACTATTTCTCAAATTATGATGTGGTACTCTCGGAAGTCCCAGTTCTTAAATACATGAATAAATATGATTATTATAAGGAAGTAGAGCGAATGTCAAAGTATTTCGTGCCTACCATTACTTTAGATACGTCCTATGCCCATAGACACAATTTAACCTGTATGTTAACTGACATTGAAAAGAAATTTGTAGATCAGATAGAAGATCGGCATAGACAGACTCTATTTAGACCAGATCCAAAGCACAAAGTTACCCCATGGACTAAAGAATAATTAGATCATAAAGCAAAGGGGAGTTTTGGACCCACAGCATTAGATTTCCAGCAGAAGGGGAAGTTGTGTATTAGACACCCGACCACATACTACGATAAGATATTTGTGGGTGAAAGTGATTGTGAGCACGTCTTCTTGATCGAAGAATCAATTAGAAAAGCATTATTGGACAAATTAACAATAGTGTCCAATGTGTATTTTGTGTGTGGAAAGAATGCCTATGTGAAGTTGCCCAAAAATTGGTATGGCACTTGTTATTTGGCTGTGGTATTTCCCAAGATTTTTCATGTGAATGATTTATGGCCCCTAGAAAGAAAAGGACCTCACAGAAGAAAACGTAGTGTGAGTGCAGGAGAAGTGATTGGAGACATATTTGGGGCTATGATACCGAGTATGGGTGTGATACTGAATGATTTGAAAATCAGAAAGCTGGCAACATTAGTGGATAAGCGCTCAATAAATACAGCTCAGATTTTATTACTTGTAGATGGGGAGATGGTTTCGATAAGGTCTATGGTTTTGCAAAACCGTCTTGCCCTAGATGTGCTGCTAGCAAAAGCCGGAGGAGTTTGCAAATTATTTAAAGTTCAACAGTGCTGCACTTATATTCCTGACAACAGTCGGGATATAAGGAAATATATCAACAATATTTCAGATATACACCAAGAGTTACGTGAGATGGCTGCCGAAGGACTCTGGGAACAAGCGGGGAAAGGATTTGGCAAGATAGGCAGTTGGTTTGGAAGTTTGGGACAAGGAATAATGGGATATATCTTGAAGCCTAGCTGTCATTTGTATAATTGTCCTACAAGGAGCCATCAAGGCTTACAAATGGCAAAGGGCACGACATCAGGAGACTGTTGCGAGAAAGCGAGAGCACCAACTTGAACGACTGCAGGACAGTCATTACCAGCACCTTAAGGGGTTAGAACGATTCAGACAGGGACGGCAAGCTACAGCTTCTGTTTAGGTCGGTCTCTTCTACAAGGAGAAAAACTACGGAAGAATAGAAAGTTGGTGTTATGACACTAGTCATAAGAGGGGGAACTGATAGAGCGCTGATAGCACTCTATTTTGTATGAGTGCACTATACTCATGGTTTAAACGCACTCTCATGTATTCGTATTGTTTGCAGTGTTTTACGACTATTAAGAAACATTTATTTGAATCATTTGATGTTGAAAACTAGTGAACGCATTTAAGTAGAACTTTGTATGTATTACGATTCCTTCATGCATAATGTGCAGGACGATATTATTTCTATATACCGTAATTGTGGTTAGTTTAAGTTGCCTGAATTATAGGCCCAAAGTCACAAGTTTCGATTCTCCTTGCTCTTGAGAAATAAATAATTAAATGTTACTGTGTTCGAAATTAGAATGTTCTCATCCTACTGCAGGTGCAAGAACACACATTGTTCTTTTCAGAGTTAAGGAGAGACCCGGAATGTCTTTGAAAATGGCTGGGAAGCGAGAAGGGAGGATGCCTTGCGTATCTGGTCTGTCTGAAAGCCAAGGCCACTGGAAAGAAGATATCATTAATTAAATTTGTGTTATTAAAAAAAAGCTAAGCTACTGCATAGAGGTGCAATGGAAAGTTTTAAGAAGAATGACGTATTGTGGGTTGAATCCCATCTTTTGTATGATGCGCAGGGACAGCGAGAGCAGACTTCTGCTAGCTTTCGGAGGAGAAGGAGCATCTTAGAGCAAGCTCCATAGCCATAAGCTAAAACGACCCATTTGACGTGAGTACTTCTTAGGAAGTCAACACGTGCTGACACCATTGGGGAATGATAGAAGAGAGACAAGAAGGGCCCTCATGTAGAGCAGTGTAGGGAAAGATTTTGATTTCTTTCAATGAGCCGAGAACTGAATATCGCATCTATTCTGTGTTGCGTTGTGATTTTGGAATTTATAATCATCTGTCTTTTGGGCCGAATTACTTATATTCGTAAACTTGGCTCTGTATTAATTTTTCTGTACCTCTATACTTTGCTATTGAGATGTATTTACATCCAATTGTTTTTGGCCTTATAATAAATAATCAAACTGCAATTTGGAGTTGGTGGTCTTTTCAGGCATGACGACTTTGCTGATATCTGTCCAAGTTGTTTCCTCCCCGCAACCACTTTAGTAGGTAAATAAAAGATCGATCGCTTACGCTATACTTAGTAGGGAACATTAGGTGTGCAATTTAGCGTAATCACGAGCGATTGTGCATCTCTGAAATTATGACTGGACCGACTAACTGGATAAAGAGAACGGGGGGAGGGGTGTATTTACAAGGAATGGAGGTTGTTAGCTCTAAATAGGGGTGAGATAAAGGATACGTAAATATATCAAAAGGATCTGTAACACTGACAGAAGGAAGAAAAAGGATATACATACAGATACATCAAAGCGGTTTAGGATTACACAGATAAACACAAGGTAGCAATAAATACAGTATGTTCAGGGTACATGCATCAGGGCAATTAAATACATCATAGTGCAAGGTCTGTCAATGGATCCCTATGACAACTCAAGCCACACCTATTTCAGTTTGTGAGATTCGTCACAAAACTGCACAATTCTTCTGAGGTAATCAGTCTATATGAGAACTCAATTCACATCCATTTCAGCTGGTAAGAGTTGTTACAAAACTACGCCATTCCTCCGAGGTATTCAGACCTTGATCAATCGAATTGCACCGTTCCATCCACTTACATTCCATCCTTTGTAGAATGTGTGTAATGTCTCCTCCTCTTTCTGGAATCACTTCCATGTCAATCACCAGTCGCGGAGGGTGGCGAAAGTGGGTAGGTGAGTGCAAAACCGTATGTGAAGCAGAAGACGACAGCTCGCTATACCTTAAACGTCAGAAGGAGTAAGAAGTTTTTTGGGGGGAGGCCCTCAGCTTCCCAAACTACAATCACAAACTTACATATGAGAGGGGAAACCCAGTTCTCCTGAAAAACTATATCTATGAAGTGCATGAATGTTTTATGTATCACAAGCGAGTGAGCGGATGTGGGACCTCACCCACAGATACCACCCACGGTGTGCTTCATCATTGGACCATAACACCTAGTGTGAATGGGTGGGCTCGACGCGTTTGTAAGCGGAGCTCTTTGAAGTGAATGTGCAGGAAGTATGAGCTCGCTGTAATCATGGCTGGTCGTAGCCTGTAATCAGATTGGTAACAATGGGGGAGGGAGCCTTGATCACATGCTGTTGCTCCAGAGGGGCTACAATCCTACCATTGTTGTTTGAAAAGGCCCGTAGGTAGCCGCATTTCACGGTCAGGTGACCAGCTAATCAAATATTGGACTGGCACGAATTCTGCGACCCACTCAAACCTGCAAAATATGAGAGGGGCAACGTGTGGTCTGATACGATTTTGCACTGATATACGCTATTGAGACTTACCATTCTACTAAACTTGAACTTGTATGAATTTGGCAACATAAATCTGAACAGCGGCTGCCTGTGTCACAATAATTGTAATTTGATCGCCAGGGCCGGCTCTAAATCGGATTGACTGGGACAGCACCTTGGATGTAAAGAAAATTTGGTGTTTGTTGCGGGGGCGGTCGTTACGGTGTGATGGCAAGAGGTGTGAGGAAGATGGGATGAGGGCAGGTGGTTGATGGGGGGGCTAACAATCATGCTGAGGTACATTAAAGGCTGACTACAAAGTCTTTAATGGGACCCGATTGAGACTAAGTGGGATGGACGAGCTGCTGTTTGCCTGACATTAAGTCAGCCAGCTCCCTGCTGCGCCCCTCTGGATACTGGCGCCCCGGGCCTGGGCCCAGCTCGCCCATGCTCAAGGCTGGCCCTGTTGCTCGCCGTATGATCAAGGCCTCCTCTGCCATCAGGTGGTCAATCGCAGGCATAGTGTAAAAAGGTAACTTCCTTGCGTGCTGCTGGGCTAACTATAGGATATGCGTGAGAGGTGCAATAAATTGCTGTTACTGTGCATCCTGCGCTGGCATCGGCTGGGTGAATTTGATTTCCAACGCCTCAATTCAGTCACACCAGCAGAGCCGGGTTGTGTTACTCTGGGGCTGCCGGATAGTAAGAGGGCTCACCCTGGAGAATATTTGCCTTACTGTCTTGTCGGGCATAAAGAATCACTGGGGTACAGATTGGTCACAGACAGTTATTGAATGCCAGCGCCACAACCTGACCAAAGTGAACGACAATAGTTGAGCTTAAAACAGTACCCTAGACTGGGCTTTCCCATCACAACTGACAATTTGAAGCCTGACCAACATTATAATCGCAATGATACATTGCTGTGCATCGTGAACTGCTGATCACATAAAATATAAACCCTTTAAATACTTGCCAGAAAGCATCTTGGTGATTGCTTCCGGAATAATGTTTATGGTAATAATACAGTTATCGGCTGTATAGCCTTTGGCTGGAATGTGCTCCCTTGCTCCCCTCTCTGTGGAGCGCACTTACAGCGTCACTACAGCTTTGTTCATTATAGGTTTGGAGTCAACTGACAACTGAGGCTGGCGTCAGTTGAGGGAAGCTGGAGGGAGCTTTCATGTTTGCAAGTTTGATTACAGTGACAACACCAGGAGACATTACTTATTTGCTAATGTTTTTGTTCACTATATGGCAGTGCGGCAGAAATTTAGACAAACACAACACATAGGCAGGTTTAGTCACTAAGCTAATGATGAAGACAATTAGTGGATAGCTAATTGGAATATATGTGGAATTAATAACCCACGTAAAGTTAGGCAAGTGTTAGCCTACTTTAATAGGAACAAAATAGATATTGTTCTACTTTAAGAGAAACATATGCTACCTTCAGGGAAAACTATGTTTGCATCCCCATTGAAACACCAATGTTATTTCTCTTCCAGGTCCACATACTCTCGAGTCACTCTATGGAAAGCAGTACATTTAATTCTAAAGGAATGTATAACAGACGCATTTGGTAAGGTAGTCATAGTAGCTGGGTTGCTAGAAATGCAGTCTTTGCTCCTAGTAAACATTTATGGTCCCAACACGGACGAGCCAGAATTCTTTGACGATGTGATGCCTAAATGTGGTGAATATACAGACTGGTCCATACTGTGAGGGGCTGATTTCAACCTGGCTTTAGCTTCACAACTTGATAAAAGGTTGGACACCCACAGACAACTCTCCAACGTGAGAGTGGCACTATCACACATTATGCAGTTATATGGCTTTGTGGATGTATGAAGGACTCTTCACCCAATGGGTGTTGAATTCACATATTACTCTTCCGTGCATGGCATCAGCTCCTTTAAGGATAACTGGCTTGTGTCACAGTCAATGGTGGCGTAGATCTGTGTCGCTAGTATACAGCCATTTGACTTGTTCGGATCATTCTCCGGTCATTGTCTTTACTGAGAATCCTGTTCCACCCCACATTTTGTGGTATTTAGCACTGAAGTCAGGTCTGCTAAACTAGAGTCAAACGAGAATTCGGTCTTCGAGACAGACTATATGGAAGGCTTTCAAAGAACACATTAGGGGCATCTGTAAATCGAAAGGATCAGGTATCCTTAAGTCCGTTTGCAATAATTTGGAACAATTCGAGAATTAACTCAGCATGCTGATGAGCGAGTACACTACCACTAAAACTAAATCCATGCTTTTTATGTTCCAGGAAACACTGAAAGAATTCTGGAGAGAGCAGACCACAAGGTTCTTTTTTTCGGAGAAGGGGACAGATCAGGGAAAAAGTTAGCATGAGTTATCAAAACATTCAGTGACAATACCCAGTTCTTGTGCATAGACCGGCAATAATACAATGCCTTCCACACCAGCGAATAACAAACACGCCTTTAAACAGTATTATGTGTCTCTATGCAACTAGATTACAATTAAGGCTTCCGGTTTTATGGTATTTATTTTTTTGACATTTCCGTCTGTATTTATCCATATTTATTTTTTGCTCATTTTTTCTGTATTTATCTATTTTTATTTTGTGTTTTCTGTATAAATGAAGCTGCAATGGGTATTTTTCCATATTTATTTAACTGATAAATGAGAGGATGTAGCCTTCCGGCTCTAGCGGTCGACCTCGAAGCTGGGGAACTGGGTTCAAGTCTCGGCAACGACGCTCAACATCCTGTGATTCTGGGCAAATCACTTGGGGCCAGATGTACGACCATTAATGTTTGCGACTCTCAAATTGCATTAATTTGCGAGTTGCAATTTGCGAGTCGCAAACATCAATGTACAACAAAGTCAGAGACACTGTTTGCGATTCTCAAATGGGTCGCAAATTGCATGCCCCATGCATATTAATGAGGCTGTCGCAATTGGGAATGGCTGGCACTCCCGCGGATGGTGGCCTGCTGGGGTCAGCAGACCACCATGTCTGGGACTGCTTTGTCAAAGCAGTTTTTTTTAAATGCAGCCCGTTTTCCTTAAAGGAAAACTGGGTTGCATTTAAAAAAAGAAATGAATCGTTTTTGTTTCATTTTTTAAGGGCAGGTAATGGTGGCTGCTCTTAAAAAATGTTTGCGCACCCATGGGGACCCCTTCCCATTAGCGAATGGTTTACCACCCTCTTGAAGAGGGTGGTAAACCGAGTGTTTTGCGACCGCAAAACATTCTTACATAAGGTTCATAGTCACTATTAGGAAGGGATGCCCTTGGAACGCCCCTTTCTAATAGCGAGTCCCTAACCCTATTTTGTGAGTCCCTGTTACATTAGCGACTTGCAAAATAGGGTTGGTACATTGTGCTACCGTTTTTTGCGGTCGCATAAGGGCAAAATGCCCCTCTGCGACCGCAAAAAACGGTCGTACATCTGGCCCCTAATCTTCCCGTGCCTAACAAAAATTAATGTGTGCATCTGTAACGAAACTGGTGCTCATGTAAAGCGCTCTGATATCTTCGGGTCTAGTTCGCGGTATATAAAAAAACTCTTTAAAAAAAAATACTCGCATTTGAATGTCCAAAAGGTTTCAGCGGTATACAGGGCAATAGCGTTATCTGAAACCACTTCCATTGTAGACCAGCAAAAATAATTGTAGATCTGCACTTAGAGCTTAATTAGGAAACCTATTGTCTTTTTTCATCTCCCCTACCTCTCAATCTGTACACCTACTGACCTTGCACTCATGATTGACAGTAGCAAAAATCACCAAAAGAAGACCTATTTTCAATATTTTTCTGTAATTAAAAATAAATACAGGCAGGAAAATAAATAGTTTTCGGTCTGTATTTATCTGTACAAATCAGTAAAAACAGAAAACTGGGAGCCCTAATTACAATGCTCGTCAAGTGGAATTGCTACATATCTAGACACCAAGCACTAGCATGGATTGAAAGTAAAAGGAGAGAATTATGAAATACCCCCTTGTCATTGAAAGATGTTAAAAGTGCAAATGCAAGCATTTCCAGTGAGAAGGCCACAGGGAATGATGGCCTTCCTACTGAATTCTATATGGAGTTCACAGACATACTGGCCCCTAGGCTGTTGGATGCTTACAACGCTTCGATTGCTAGAAGTCATCTTCCTCCGTTCATGATGGAGGCTATGATCACCGTGTTGCTAAAACCAGGAATGGATCCCATTCAATGCTCTTCATATAGACCATTATCTTTATTGAATATCAACAATAAAATATTTGCAACAATTCTGGTGCAACGTTAGCATTTGCTAATGCAACTTCTTGTATTACTGGAACAGTCTGGTTTTATATCCAAAAGATCCACTGGCTAATCTATGCACCTTAATGGCTATATTACACAGAGCAGACCTGCAACTTCCAGCTGTGGCAATACTTGTAGTCACCAAAAAAGCAGTTGATGCTTTGGAGCGGCCCTTTATGCATGAGGTTATTCACTATATGGGCCTACGTGCGTACTTTCTGAAATGTATAATACTTTACACCGACCCATGAGAAAAAGGTCAAGTTAATATAGGCAGCATTCAGGGCTCCTACCTATTTGCAGGGGCACAGACCAAGGTTGCCAAGTCTAATCTTTAATTTCTGCGCTGACAGAGGAGCCTCTTGCCTGCTTCTTCCAAGAATGTCACTCAAGGCAAGGACTATATGTGGGGGTAAACCTCTTGTTCTATCCTTATATGCGGACGATATAGTGCTATACATTCAGAAGCTGAAGAGAACTTAGCTCCCGTTATTAGAGAAATCATAAAATATGGAAAATACTCAGGATTACAAATCAGCTGGGATAAATCTGAGACATTTCCGCTGACAGATTTAACAGTGGCATTTGCGGTGGATTATTGCCTAAAATGGGCCATAGTTGGTGTGAAATACCTAGGAATACCCATTAGAAGGTTTATGATTATTTACCAAATAATTCTGGCATCTTCTGAGTCTTTCTAGCCTGTCAGGATCTGCTTAGCGCCTAGATACCCCAGGGTGATTGTCGCGCTTTATACATTTTATTTTCATTTCATTACGACAGATTTAATTAGGCAGAGTTGTGGTGTTGCCCTAGAGATTTTTAGAATCCGTATTTAAGAGTGGCTATATTTACAGATTTCAATAATGGGTCGAATTTCACTCATCCGATTAATATTACCAACATTTCTTAACTTGCTCAAAAATATCCCTGTGCGTATTTTGATGGTATTCTTTCAGCAGTTGCGACAGCTGCTCAGCAGACTGGTATGGGGTGGTGGACAGTCGCAGTTACAGCGGTCGATTCTTACGCGACCCGTGAAAGACAGGGGATTGTCCGTCCTGGATTTCCATATATATTATCTTGTGGCACAGGCGTGTTATTTGAAATACTGGCTTACCATACAAACACTATAAATACGTGTTGATAGACCACACATTAGTACAACAAAAGCTGCTATTATCCAATGTACGTATGCAACCATCTGTTCCAAAGGGCGACATAGATGTGGTTAAGGTAACATGCCAAGCGTGGTGGGAATTGTCATGATATTTTAGCTGTGTGATGCCATAATCTCCACTTCTGCCAGTGATTAATAATCTGTTGCTTGCACCCACGCTATAGATATCTGCTGTGAAAAATCTGAAAACTGTAAAAAAATACAAATGCTTGCTGATCTGTTCCCTGAATGGACGTTCATAAACAAAAATGCCTCAATTTTAAAACAAAAGGAGGCAGCACAGTTTTGGCCATCCTTTTTTAGGTCGAGCCTAGAGTAGCGAGCAAGCGCTGCTTCTGGCGAAGCATTATGTAGGGGGTTTTCAAAGCTGACCAGACGCTCGTGCGTCATGGCCTTTTTCAGGCGGTTACCCGTGCGGCCGACATCTGTTTCCCATTATCGTGCCCAGACGCGGGCGCGATAATTGGAAACACATGCCGGCCGTGCGGGCAAAAGGCCATGACGCACGAGCGTCTGGTCAGCTTTCAAAAGCCCAGGTTGCCGCGCGCGCTCGCCCCCGCTCCTCTCTTGTTCTCTCGGGTTCCATCACCCACTTCTCGCTCTTTCCTGCTTTGCGGAAGCCGGGTACCGGGCTTACGTGCAGTTATTCACCCTACGCGGCCTCCGTAGTCCCTTCGGGTGCAGCCCGTTGCTTTGATTCTGTTTCTCCCCTTAAGGAAGAGAAAGGGGAGAACGTTGGCTTCCAAGATGGCCGACGAGTAGCAGCACAGGGGCATCAGGGCCAAAGGCCAGGAGCCCGGGGAGCCGCCACTTCAGTGGCAGCGGTTCCCGAGCAGCTTCGAGTCCAGCTAGAGGCGACAATGACGTGGTGCGGCCCGCGCTGAAGTGTGGCCCCCAGGGGCCCGTGACCCACTCCACAGCATGTCGGACACACGGCGCCGGGTGAAAGTTTACATTTTGAATGAGGACCGGCAATGGGACGACCGGGGCACCGGACATGTCTCTTCTACTTACGTGGAGCGGCTCAAGGGGATGTCTCTGCTTGTGCGAGCAGAGTCCGATGGTGAGAAGCTATCAAGAATGAGAGTTACGCTCTAGAGCAGCGTTGAGAGAGATACGATGAGTTTATACTTCATTCTTGATGTAGTTATGAGGCGTTAAGTTTGTGAAAGACAACCCGTGAGCGGTACTGGCCTGAGTGAGAGGACAGTGCCAGGAATAGAGCATGTCAAGAGAGATGGGGCGGGACAGCAAGAAAGGCAATGCATCGCATTTTATACAAGAATATTCCTTTTTTGGTGCCATTTTTACTCATATTACAAAAGTTTGGGTAAAGCTTTATCTTACTAGTACCAGTTTAACACCCAAATATAGCAATAAGCAAGAGAAAGGCCAACCTTTGCACCTATCTTCGGTGTTTCAGCTTTGCTGCCACTTAATATCCCTGTGCTGTCCCCAACCCAACCCTCCCTGCCTCAAGGCTCCGACAACACTGCTTTTTTTTTTTTTTTTTTTTTAATTGTTTCATGTTTTTTGCAGTATTATATAGCGCGAACTCAACCCGAAGGTATCATACCGCTTTACTTGACCACCAGTTGCTTCACAGATGGACACATTCAATTTTCAGACAGGGGAGAAGACGTGATTTGTGCAGAATCAAAGAATGCTTGAGCTGACGCGAGGCTCGAACCTGGTTCCCCAGCTTTAAGGTTGGCCACTCTGGCCATTACGCTACAACCGACCGTTGCTTCCTCCTCTCATATTCCTCCCTCTTTCCTCCTCCTCACGTGGTCACTCCTTCTAGGCACACCTCACTCATGATTTCTCCCTTTCTAGGTCCCGCACTCATCACCGGTTCTCCTTCTTCCCTCCTCCTCGAGCCGACCCTCCTTCTAGCCCCTCCTCGCTCGGTCTTTCTCCCCTCCCTCGATCCTTCCCTTCTCTCCGGTTTCACCCTCTTTCCTCCTCCGGTCTAGCCCCTGCTCACCATGTTGCATGCCTCTCAGTCCGGTGTTGGACACACGCCCCCCGCCCCTATATTGTTTCTTGCCCAAGGGTCCCTTCTCCAGTGCCCCCGCAGCTCTGTCCTGACAGGACCCCTCCAGCCTGCTCACTCAGCTTAGAGCACAGCCCTCCCCTGTTCTTATAAATACCTGTAATGACCTAATCACCTTTCGATTACCAGAGCTGGCCGACTACTGGGTTTGTATTATCCACAATCACTGTGATAACGGTGCAAATACCCATTTCATGACTACATGTACCAGATTGCACCTGGGGCACGTTACTTTCAAAATCTGTAAACGTAACTGGCCCCTTCAGAGGGAGCTGGACTCAGCCTTACGTCTGCCTTGTTAAAATAGTGTTATTGTTAGGTGACTTCAAAATAAGTGCATTTTTTTCTTATAGCCTCTGCGTTTGGAAATCTGGACATTCAAACTACTGCCGCTGCAGGGTTTATAAAATATTCATGTTGGTGATGCAGTGGAAAGTGAAAATGCAGCACTCGGCGACCAGCACTGACGTTACACAAAGAACACCAGTAGCTGGTAGGCCCCGTAGTTAAAAGAGGCGAAATGGCACTTCCGTGGATTGAGGGATCTCTGCCTCCATGATGAGACCAGGTCTGTGATCGTGTTTCATGTACTTCCATTTAATTTCACTGCGAGCAAGCAGGCCCTGGCTGCCATACCAGTATTTTGTGTCAGCCAAGCTCGTATTTTTTATTTCCTCACTTTATCTGTTCTGCATGAGAGGGAAGTTTAGCTGTTCCTTATCCATGCTGTATCAGGCTGTTGTGTGTGATGGAAGCTTGCACTTCTCTTTTCAGTTCTGGATCTGTTTCGTGTAAGAGGGAAGCTTGATCGGCTGCAGTTCATGATGTATCAGGCGGTTGTGTGTGAAGCCCTTCCTTCTTTCTGTGTAGAATCCAGTGCTGGAATGGCATGGCATCTGTCCGGATTCCGGTTCCAGCAGATATTATTGATCAGGAACCGGGTTCCGGGCCGCTCCCAGCAGCTTCCCCTGCCTGTGTCCAGGGACAGTGACAGAGCCTGTCCTGGACAAAGGCATCAGCTCTCTCACACTCATTGAGTGCACCACTGGCGAGCAGCTGCCTGCAGGGGTCTGATGGGGCTCTTTTCATCCTTCTCCAGAGCGGCCGGTTTCAATACTGAATATGATGCCATCAATTACGGACCCGCCAGATAGCCTGGTGAATTATAAACTAGGGCCAGATTACGACGGTAGAGGGCTAGTAAAATGTTGCTTCACTTGAGGTGAAAAAAATTCTAGCACAGGCTCTGCATTTTACCCCTGCATATGTGTAGCTGGCTGAACAATAATCCCTGTTGGAACTTCCATCACCGATTTCATGTTAAGCTGCGGCAGGTACTTTAACCTCCTGAACCTTATCTACAGGACACCGAGGGACACAGACATTTACAGATACACACTAAGAGACAGACAGACATATATACAGGTACATGGTGGCTTTACACACACAGATAAACACAGGCGTGATCAAACCGACAGATGTATACAGACACAACCATACAGAGATTTGCAGAGATGCATAGAGGCGCACACAAACATACACAGAGATATACAGACACAGGAAGATACAAACATACATCAAAACAGACACATGGTTGCATGCACTGCACACATGGATAGGCACACATACAGATTAAACTCATAATAGACACTCATTTCAAAACAAAGACACCTACACACAGACACCAACACATACAGAAGCGTACAGAGGCAAACAATACACACACAAACACATGAATAATACAGATACAGGAATACAATTGGTCACCCACAGGTATTCAAAGAGGCAACTGCTATACAAATGCTGCAATACAGTTGAATACTCACACACATAGACAGCTACACACTGATTCATACATAGAGGCCCATGCACAGACTCAAAGAAAAACACACTCACACTTAAACACATGTACAGTCTCAGTATTACTAAAATCTTTATTTTGGAAGCACTATTTTATCTTGAACATTTTTGTGCATTTTGTAGCAGTCTATATTATACAGTGTGTAATGCAAATTTGAAATAATAACTTACAAATTCACACAGGCTCTGACCTCGTAGCATTAAAAATACACGTTACTATTCTCTACTGCACTAACCAAGATTTAATTCTGTTTCATAAGGCAAACATGTATTCCTGAATCAGACTGCATGACCCAGTGTGTAGTAATTTTATCTCTCTTCAATCCCTGGCGGCACATCTCCCAGGGTAATATGCTGGGCAATATGCTGCATGGCTAAACACTTATACAGGGTAATATGCTGCATGGCTAAACACTTATGAATCAGACTGCATGACCCAGTGAGTAGTAATTGTATAGCTCTTCAATCCCTGACGGCACAGCTCCTAGGGTAATATGCTGCATGGCTAAACACTTATAATGTCCCAAAAGCGAGACCTATTGGCTATGCCAATGCTTGTTACTACCAGTTGCGGTCTGCTGTGAAAACTGTGTTTACAGAATTCCCCTGCCCTCCTTGCAGAACTTCCATTTCTTACCAAATGTATACAACGAGCTGAAGTGGGTAAATCCATCTCTTTTCCGTACTCAAGAGCCGGTTTTTGGATCACTGAGACCTCCTCTAAAAGCCAGAAGGGAGCGGGAGGTGGAGCTGGACCACCAATCAACTGAAGAATGTTGGATGCATTATTGTGTTCAAGTCAAGGAAAAACTTTAACTACAAGCGCAAATAATTCACTATCCATATTTACACTATTTTTTATTACATCCCATAGTGCTAGCTAAATTCCTACCAAATGGCAGAGTTAAATGTAAGTAGTATGCGATGGCAGATGTGGCATTTCTTCATTTTGCATGGTCATGCTCAACGATACACAGTTATTGGCCTAAGATGTTTGAACTATTGAGCGCCATGGTGGAAACTCCTTTACTCCATTGCTACTACCGACACGGTTGGGCACCACTGCTGATTGGCAGAAAGCAATGCTGCATTTTACATCCATGGTGTTGGCTAAAAGGAGTGTGACAAATTCATGGATGCATAGGAAGGCGTCCAAGGCAGATCAGTGGCTCCAAGATATAGTCAGGGCCAATGGAATTATGCAATTCCACGGCCGCTGTTTTTTTTTCTTCAAATAATTCGGATTTGCCACATAATCTGCTGCAAAATGTGCAGATTTTAACCCAAAAAATTGTTTCTTCGTCACAGATCAAAAGTTACTAAAAAGGTGGTGCCGTGGGATGGGCAGTGGGAGGACCTTTGCTAAGGTTGACTGGTCATCTTTCGGTTGCTTTTTTTCTGTATTTGGTTGTTAAACTGGTACATGTGTAAAAACTACAAAATAATGAAGTAATAGTGTCAAATAATGTGCCGCATTCGGTCGCATAATTTGTCTTTTCTTACTGTATAATTTAGTCAACCCTGCCACATAATTTGGTCCTCCCCTGCCACATAATTCCTGTGGCCCTGGATATAGTATATTGTAGAGACCAGCTACAGGTATATGCCGCAGATGTACGCCCTAAAGCTTGGCCAAAAGATTTTGGGGGGCTGTTCAGACCTTACATGTTACGAGAGCACAGCTAACTCTGAAATCACTCCACTGATTGATATGTTGAAATAATTATATCATGAACTAATGTACCTTGTAAGCCTGATGTTTTACTATACGTCTCCATTTTCTTGATGTATCGTAAGGACTGTACTGCTTATTGTATTTTTCATATCCTTGGAGGATGAATGTATCTTATTGAAGTCACAGTTATTTTCTTTAAAAGTTTACAAACAAAAAAAAACCCATTAAGTATAGGCTAGCATCTGTTTGGAGGAGGAGGAAGCAAACTGTTCTCCTCTTCACTGTCCGGTCTTGAGGGCTGAGCTATGGCTGTGCTTTGATGATGTGATAGAGTGACATTGGCCCAGATCTAGACAAACATGGTTCTCTATCTGAAACCGACCTCTAGTTTGAATATGGAACTACTGCCTTTGGGGCCGACGCTGTTGCCTAACCGGTTGGAACTGGTTCTTTTATAAAGGTATGGAGGTGCAGCCTGCCACTGGCAAGAGACCCCGCATTGGCCTATCATGGGCAATCTGCATCGGGGGGACCCCACCATGGAAGTCCAATTGAAGGATTTTTTGCACTTGTACCAAAACTTGTCCTTGGACTTAAACAGAGGACGGCAACCTGGACCAGCACCAGGACTCGGATCGGGAATGGGCCCAGGACCTTGAGCATCAACAAACCTGCTTCTTGAACTCTGTGATGCACAGCTTTGCTCCACGCTCCCCGATAGCTAAGGGTGCATCTGGAAGCACTTGCTACAGGACTTCGAGTCATGCTTGGAATCAAAGGCAGATGTCGTGTGGATCTGTAAAGGACGTCTGCTTTAGGCAGGTGCAGCACAGTTTAAGGCATGTAGTCTCCGGAGGGGACATTATTTCCCATACACACTGTTGCAGAAAATTTCTGGAAGTTGCTCAACAAAGACAAAATATTTGGGAATGGAGCTTTAGATCCGCATCACAGGGCACAGGAAAAAAAGAAACTTGTGTCACCCTGCAGCAGTGACATTTATATACAGCTCCCTGTTGTTGCTTCCGAATGCCGTGGAATGTGATGGCGCTACTTGCCAGCGCACTAGAGGTATTGTAGGAAAACTTTCTGGATCACACACAGAAGGAGATACATTATCTATCATAGAAACATAGCTGGGTGATGTGGCACTAATATTTCATGAAGTCATCCCATCTGGATATCTAAACATTACGAACAACCGACAAAGAAAGAAAGGAGGACTCCACAAGCAGACAGACTATCTAAATCCACTTTTGTACTACAGCATTGTTACTGGAATTTTTTTTTTCACTCATTCTCTCAAAGCCGGATCAAGTTAATGGACTGTACCACAGAAGCCAAGTCTCAACAATGAGAAGGCTGCAGAAAATTCAGAACTCAGCAGCAAAACTACTTCTGAATTTAAAAAAACAGACATCTTTTCTGTCCTGAAGGATTGGCTATCAGTGGCAAGAAGATCTTCATTTGAGCTATTATGAATCACCCACGGATCCTTCAACTGTTAAGATCCTGAATTCTTGAAGACAAATCCTCATCAAATACCTCCACCATAGAACTTAGGTTCCAGGTGAGCACCACCCCTCATAATTCCAGTGAGCAAGCAAAAAATTGGTGGTGGTACTACTCTCTCCATACAGGGTACCCTAATATGGAATTCCATCTCAGCAAAAATAAGAGCCAGACAAACATCTAGCTCAAAGTCTTGTGAAAACGGAACACCATAAGAAACAGCCTATACAACTTGCAAAGCCAGTCCACTTCTTTTAATATCCACCTGTGTAAATTCCATAAATACTCAACCGGATAGAATGACCAACACAGTATTTTCACACTATGAAGAAGCAGAGTATGAAACCGAGAAGTATGGACGTAACTTTACTGGAGTTTATATCAAAAACCCCCATCTGAACACTACTGGCGGGGAAATCTATTGCCCAAGATGACAGAATATATAGCACCTTAGGTATGCAATGACCATCAAGCCTTTAGGACTGAAGAGGGAATTCATGCTCATTTTCATGCACAAAGGTTTACCTGTCTCTACCAACTTCTCCTCATCAGCTCGACTACTCCTAGTCACCTTTTTGCCACTTCGGATCACATCCGCATTCCAGGCCTCTTAAGCACCCTCCTCTGGAACATAAGCTCCAAATGTCAGTCTAATCTATCTGAGCACTTCACAAATCATTTACACAAATGGAAAATTCTTCCAGCAACGACTTTCCAACTCCCCTAACCTAATTAATTAATCGCCTAACTGATAATTCTAACCTATCCTTTCCGTTCTCCAAACTACCCAATCCAAAATTAATTCATTTAATTCACAAAGGAGCTTAGATGTAATACATACCATGGTTCAAAGATCACATGATTAAAACGCATTACCTGCAACCACAAAAATCTAAAACTAATGCATTAAATGTGTTTCATTTGAAGAGTAAAAGTGGAAAAGTGAATTAACGAATTAAACCACAAACTAACCACTAACCCTTGGCTCCTGGAGTAGCGGACTACATGCGCGAAAAGTGTATCAACACCTCACCAGACGAGTACAGTCAATAAAATATGCTACAACTTTGTTATGGTTTATATACTTATAAGGAGACATGGAATGCAGAGTGGTGACATAGATAGGTTCCACTGCCACGAATTCTGTGGAAGAACAGTTGCTGTGGCAGAGGAGCTGAGCGGACCCGTTTACTCTATGTAATGAGCTTGCTAAATAAAGAAGCTTGCCTGTACGTTTCTGCCATCTGCTTCGTTACTTGTGTGTAGGGAAGATACACACAAAAAATTGGCGACAAGCTGGTCTGGACTGAACCATGGTGATGGAAGGACGACTTCCTTGGAGAGTATTGTATTACAGCTGGGCGATACTCTGCACTACTACCTACATCGCATCACCATCTACTAGGAGAGGCAAGGATTGGAACTCATTTGTACCATTACCCCCAACCAGGAAAGGAAGTGCGGTACATTGCGGCTGCACATTATTCAACGTTGAGGCCCGCCATCAGGGGGCGTGGCCAACTGCCGGAGAAGATGGCTGCTTCCTGGAGTGGCGCCGCAACCCAGCCTTCTTCCCCTTCGCCATCCGGACAGTCATCTGACCTCCAGCACAACCCATGAGTTTGTGGAATTGGCGGACACCTGGAGACACCGCTGAGCACCGTATTGCGGTGGACGGCAGCCGCTACGTCCAGCGATCGAGGTGAGGCCTGCGGGTATGGTGAAGCCCCGGCCTCGAGTGAGTTGTGATGCCGGAGCCTACCTGGAGCCGCGAGTCACGGAGGGGGCTGACCTGGAGAGCGAGGCAGTTGGCACTGAGGAACGACTGGAGTACCTGCGTTGGGGGCAAGGGGTCACCTACCCATCTCTGGACTTGGCAGATACTCAGAGGCAAAATCCACGCGACGCCGCAGGAGCGGCAGCCTCGAGTATTGAACTGATCGCACCAGGGGCCAAGACCCGGGCCGGAGTACAGAAACGGAGGGGTGTGGTGCGTGGCTGGCTCGCCCCCTGCTGTCCCTCGCCAAGGTGCGACTGGCTCTGGGTGGCAGCGGAGGACCGGGAAGGTATCAAGAGCAGCCCTGGTCCCATGCCACTTAGCCCACCAATCCAGCAGTGAAGGCTTTCGTGCTGGAAGAGCACGATAGCGCCCATTGTGCAACACGCACAAAGATTTTGCAGTGAGGGACTGTGAGCAACTCTGCTATCATATTATTAGAGGTATGAAAGACTATCCATTGCCCTCTGGATTTGTGCCCTGTACAATGTGCTCAGTGGGCCCTGAGGCAGATTGCCATTGTGACTTTGTGGTGGGAGAGACCGGGCGAACCAGGAGAAACATGACAGGCTGCAGAGGAACGTTCATGCATCCTCGTGCAGGCGGCAGGGAGTACCCAGGTGCTCACCCCCCTCCCTATTTGCGAACAGCTACCCTGAAGACATGACTGGGGGAAGAAACATGAAAGGGACCCACCAAACCAAACTAGATAAATTTACACTGCCTAAGGGGTCGGAGGGCCCGGAGGTCCCCAGAGATCAAATGTCCACCACTGCACCTCGGACATTCGGAGGAGACACTCTATACCTCCATGATATAATGGCGGCGATATAAGGGGTTCGAACAGCCAGGGAGGGGCGCATAGACACTGTTACAACAGAGGTTTCACTGATGAGGGCGGACCTGCCTAATATGGGACCCACAGTTCGAGAGGTTGAGGACACAGCGAAAACTCTTCTTCAAGACACCAAGGCCCTCAAGGTTCAATTTAATGAACTCCAGGCGACCAGTGCGAACCTGCAAGCTAGACTCGAGGATTATGAGGGCAGGTCACGGCGAAACAACATTCGAATCCTGGGAAGGAGCTGGTGGAAGGGTCCGCTGCAGATCTATTCGTGGAGGACATCATCCTCAAGCATCTGCAGCCCCGTGGTCTGTCAAAGTTCTTCTCGGTGGAGAGGGCACACCGAGTGCCGGCAGGGCGTGTCCACCCGGGCGCACCACCAAGACCTATCCTAGCCCGCCTCTTCTAATTCCGAGACCGGGATGTGGTGTTGCAGACAGCCCGTGCTGCTCCACCAGTACACTATGACAATGCCCACGTTATTTTCTTTCCAGATTTTACCCTGAAGGTGCAGTGACAGACGTAACTTCTTAACAATCCAACAGGCGCTTAGAGAAAAGGGAGTGAAATACTCCATGTTCTTTCCAGCGAAGTTGCGCGTCGTGGCCGAGGGCAAGGCATGGTTTTTAGAGACATCGGAGGCGACATGAGCATGGCTTGATGGATGGCGAACTGTTGGTGGCCCTACACCCAGGATACACTGTTGGAAACGGAGAGGGGATACAATGGCGCCAAACTGAAATACTGCGACGGACGCGGTGCGAGGGGAGGTCCTCTCCACAATTCACCAAGAGAACTAATGACTAAAATCTGTTTGGGTACGATAGGCGCTGCCCACTCCTGGAAACTCATAGCACGTTGAAACATTTTCACATGTTAGATCTTAAGTGAAAGGCTCGATAGTGAGGGGCCAGCCCTGTAGGCGCTGCTGGTTGACCATGTTGCCTCGTGGTGACGGTGGCCTCTAAGACCTGTTCACTCGCTCTTCTAATATTATTATCCTAATTGACGCAGTGGTGTGGCGATTCGACCGTTTCGGGCAGTGGCGTAGCTAGAACATAGACCACCCGGGGCGGTCCCTGCGTTTGCAGCCCCGCGACGGCCGCACTAAAGAGCGGGGGTGGGAGGCGGCGACTGCTGCCCCGAGACAGCAAGTAAGAGCTGGGGAGGCTACCACCCCCAAATCTCATGCCGCTCGGGCAGACCGCCCCGCCCTTGCTCCGCCACTGGTTTCAGAGTGGAGGGCTGGGTACGCAGGAGGTCCATGGTCTACTTAGTTTTCTATATTGGGGGTGGGGGGACCGACGACAGGCGCTCTGCTGAGTTGGGGTTGTAGGGGGGGAAGTTATGGGTCCATCAAGCATGGATGCAGGAGAGTGGTTTGTTCACCGCGATTGCCGAATAATTATGAGGCACAAATAGTGACGGAAGGATTCCCTTATCTAGGAATCTTTATCACAACCAGCCCTGACCTATTCACTCTCAAAAACCTTCAATCCCCACTAACCCGACTGAAAAGTGATGTCCAACACTGGCGATCGCTCCCGCTTTCCTTATTGGGGAGGGTGGCCCTTATTTAAAACAATGGCACTACCGCGCTTCCTTTAAGAGTTGCAAAACACGGCATTCCCTGTACCAGACACCTATTTTAAAGCCATACAAAGTGAGGTCAAAGGCCTATTGTGGGATGGGGCGCCCCACGGATTGCCCTCAATAAATTAACACAAGGCTGGTATGATGGTGAAATAACCCTGCCAGACATCCAAACATATTACAGAGCAGCGCAGTTGACAGTTATCAACCAGTGGGGACATCAACCATTGACTGAACCTGCTTATCGCATGGACCGCTTAGTTCTCCAGCCGGCGGGGTACCTCCGAGCACTGTACACTACACCGCGACATCTTACTTTGGACGGGCCTACGGCATTGACAGTCCACATTTGGCACTCGACACTCACTAACCTGGGGTGGTGTTATATTACATATAGGTACCCCAATATAGACCAGGGTAACATCCCAACCTTGAACCTATATTCGTCCCTACACTACATACATAACGGGCTGCTAGGACTGACCCTTTACCTAGTTACAGTACTGCTTACAGAACGTGGGGTTTTCCCTGAACAATAGCCTCATACATTATGCATGAGGATCCTTGGATTCTTGGAAACTCAGCAGGACTACCATCTCCTGCATAATAACTATGTACAAGCTCCATTCCCGACGTTATCCTAAGTCCGACAGTGGCACAGTAAGGTAGAACCCCTGGGGATACCTTCGGGTATATAAACATCACATCTTGCTGAAATAGAGGAGATCAGGATTTCCCTGCCGACACACACTGACGCGCGACGCTGAGGTTCCTGCACGCAGATACTCCAGCTCGCAGTGGTCTAACATCCCTTGCGGGGTGTCCAGCTCGAGACCAAGACGGGGTCCCACAGTCTCTCACTTCAGGTAATGGGATTGACTTTATCCTAGAGGGATTCTTGGCTTAACACCTACATACATGCTAGGTACACTTAGGTACATCTAGTTGGGGTAGCATCATAGGAGTACGCATTTTATTGTCATGTATTTTATATACTTGCCTGTATTTACGATTATAGCAAGATGGTAGCAATCTACCATCCTTTTACTTTCCTAGTGCTTCTAATCATCTATCTCTGTTACGGTCTAATGATTGTTTCAGCACACTTATTTTACACAAGAATAATGACTGTTCAATAAATACTTATTGAAAAACGTCCATACCCTTTATTCTGTGTATTTCCCTGAGACTAAGTGAGCACGAGTGACTGAGCAAAAAGTAGTACACTGTTTCCACGGTCCTGAGGGATCAGGGTTGTCATGTTCGATAGTTGCCAAGAACTATTCTCTCCTTGGTAAGAGGAGTTTCTAGTGGCACTGTGAGCTAGCTGGTATACAGGCCAACATATCCGGTGGGGGTGTCTGGAATCATTCTGGACACCAAGCATGCAGTGTATGTTGTCCAAACGCGCAGATCCTATGTAGGTTTTGTAGGAACTACATGACAGTGGAAAAATAGAATAACTCAAGCGACACATTTGTGGGATTCTGAGCTTTTGGGTGTAATGAGCACGAGACAATGATTCGACAAATGGGACCGATTAGGTTTCTCAAGGGTGGGAGACTAATACTCCCGAACGGAGATAATACCCTTCGCTGACTTACAAAAATCCCACAATTTGGCTCCCACTGAGGCTTTTCGATATCTACAACTCCGACACACCCCCAGCGGGTGGTGCTACCCCACGGAGAGACTCTTACAGAATCATCAACCCTAGAAAATAGACTCCTTAAGGAACATATCACGCGCAGAGCAATCTCGCTCATATACAAAAAAACTCATAAATAACTTACCTGACATGCTAGTCGGTGTACGGAAAAGTTGGGAGAGGGATATAATGGACTTGCAGGAAGAAGACTAGCTGCAAGCCTTAGCTCCACCTAGGGAGGTAGCTATCAGTACCCGTTTCTGCCAGGTCCAACTTAAAATATTACATAGGGCCTACATCTCTTGCACCACGATGGTAAGGATGGGTAGGCGATCAGACCCACTCTGTCGTAGAGGATGTGGCCAAGAGGGGACATTCTACCATATAATTTGGACTTGCCCCAAAATTCAATCCTACTGGAACTCAATTATACAGTGCATGATCGGGATACATGGTGTGGCGATGCCGCTTTCGGCCAAGTGGAGTCTGTTAAATGTGTGGGAGGCTACGGACTTGGGGAGGGGAGTTCAGATCGGGGTGACCCTGGGCCTGATGATTGCAAAACGCAACATAGCACGTCACTGGGGGGGGCCGAAGTTATACCCTCCCTTCATGAGGGGAAGAGGGACATGGATTGGTGTATGGAAACAGAGGCTGCCCCCGAAAATGGGGAAGAGTGTGGAATAGATTGAATGAATACAGAGGATTCCCATGCACTGCAGTTTGGGTCCCGAATGCTGCAATCTTTGGTTAATGAAGACGACAAATAAATGGGGATCCTAGATGGGTAACGGTGAATCTGCACTGTACTGGGACTGAAGGAGAGGAAGAAATGTATTCTGTTGCGTTGTTTTGATATATAACTGTATGATACAAAATCGTGGTGTATTGCAATGTTTTAACTACTTTTCATCAATAAAAAGATGTTATTAAAAAAAAACCTGAGGCCCACCAGTTAAATTCCTCGTTCCTTGCCAGCAGTGTCGGGCAGCAGTGTGCGGGCGCCAGCACCAGAACTCCATTGTAGTGTGCAGGCACCAGCATTTTTGCGGTGTGCGGGCGCCAACAACAGAATGCGCGTCGCCACTGAACTTTCCAGTCTGTGGCTTGCGTCTTGACGAGCACTATGTGTCGGGTCACGCTACGTGACCTATGTGGGGGCCATTTTGAAGGCATTGTGGGCTCCTGACGTGACGCACAGTTGAATGCTTTTAACGCTTGTGTGCATTTTATTTACCGGTGACTCTTTTTCGGACATTGTAATAGAGGAAACAGGTGAGGGTTTTTACCCATACATTACTTTTGTTTCGTTTATTGAAGCAAAGCTTGTGGATATTGTCTAGTAAGACTGTGGGAACATCTTACTCTGGAACAGTGCGAACAGTGAGACGGACTTGCGTTCTTGTTATATCTATACTGATTATTGTGGGATTATTACTATGGCGCAGCAAAACTTTTCAATCAGCCCTCCACATGCATTTTAGGTATCAGAAATGGAACCTTCAATGAAATGGTTGGAATGGAAGGAATATTTTGTAAATTACATTTCTGTAAATGACGAAGCTAATAGGATGTCAGCTGACCAGAAGAAAAGGATCCTCCTGCACTCCTTGGATCCTGTAGGGTTGAAAACATTCTGTTGCACGCCGAAGGCTACTGTGAGTGGGGATGTTAATATCTTTGTGGCTGCACTGCAGGATTTAGATAAACACTTTCACATTTTTTTTAGTGCAAACAGAGCAAAAGGGAACCTGCCGATGACTATGTGGCAGATTTGAAGAAGCTAGCAATTGACTAAGTTTGGTGCTCTTCATGATGACTTGATAAGGGATCAAGCAGTCTTGTATGCCAATAACCCAGCTATCTAGGAACCATTATGGGTTAATGGGGATTCTCCAGTTGAGGACATGCTGACAATCGTATGCAAAGTGAAAATCTCAGGAAGATCCGCCATGGAATTAAAACAATCCGATAAGGAGCAGGATTGTGTTTATAAAGTGACAGCCCATAAAGATCAAGAAAGTAGTTTCAAAGAGAAACGTGGGGGTAAAGATAGGAGATGCTACCTATGTAACAGCAAAGAACATTAGCGTATTGTAAAACATGCCCTGTGCTTAAGCAGAAGAGCAGCAGTTGTGGCATCATTGGTCACTATGCAAAGATGTGTAAGAAGAAAAAGAACAGTGTGAAATACATCAACGAAGGTAAACGCTCTACTTAAAGTGATGCGTAGAACAAAACTACAAAGTTTGAACAGCATTTTGAGCTTGCTGGAGAAGTTTGCTCTGAACAATAATGAAAGTAGTGTTAAAGGCAAGCCTGAGTGTAATTTGACAATAGGAGGTGTTCACATCAGGATATATGCTGATCCGGGTTCACCCTTCACCATTGTCCATGAGTATGTATGGAATAACATTCGTGGAGAAAATTGGCACACATTTATCATCAACTAATATTAATCCGGAGAGCTACACTGGTGAAAGAATTGGTAAGTTAGGTTTCCGGAGGTTGTCCTTTTCCTTGGAAGGCAGTTATGTGAGAGGTAACCTGTATATGGCAAAAAGAGAACCATCGCTCCTGGGATGGCAGGATCAAGGTAACCTACACATTGTCTTGGATCCAAACAGCGCAGAGAAGGTGTTGGTAGTGGACAAACGTAACTCTGTAGGAAATTACGTGGCAAAAACGTTTCCTAAGGTGTTTGAGAAACATTTGGGGATCCTGGAAGGTTTTGAGCACAATATTGTGCTCAAAAGTGATGCCACTCCTAAAGTACACAAATTGAGGATGTTACCAATGATAGTACGGGAGGAGGTCTCGAAGGAGCTGAATAAACTAGTGGAAATTGATGTAATCGAACCGTAGAGAGTTCGGACCGGATCTCTCCAGTAGTGGTAGCTCACCGTAGTAATGGCAATATCCGTCTGTGTGGACCAGCGACACCTGAACAATAATATCCTCATCGATCGATTTCCGCTACCAAAAATCACAGATATGGTGTCATGCTTGAAGGGGGCTACAAGGTTCTCGGCGATAGACCTCTCGGCTGCGTACCATCAGATCTCTCTCATGCCAATGTCCACGAAGCTCACGGCAATCATCACATCCTTTGGTTATTTCCAATTTAAACAGATGCCGTTTGGCCTGGCAGCGGCCGTCTTCCAACACCTTATGCACAAGCTGTTTTGGAGAGAGAGTCGGGTGATGTTCTTTCAGGGCGATATATTGGTATTTGGGAAGAACAGAACGAGGCACGTTGAGAGATTGCAGAAGGTGTTAGGAATACTGGAGAGTAAAGGGTTGATAGTAGAGTTGAACAAGTGCAGGTTTGCAGAGAGGAGTTTGACTTACTTTGGGAATGTTATCGGTGAAGAATGGGTGAAACCAAAACCTTCATTGATAAATTTTATTACCGGGGTCCCAGCGCCTGCAAAAAAGGATGAGGTAAGGTCGTTCCTGGGGATGGCCAAGTACTGCGCAAAATGCATCCCTAATTTTGCAGACAAGGTGTATAACATTAGGCAACTGCTCAAAAAACAAGTGAAGTTTCTGTGGGACTCAGTGTGAAGCAGAGTTCCGTAGGATCAAGTATGACAATGAAAAAGTACCTACCTTAGGTAGTTTTGACCGGGGGTTGGATTGCCTCTTGAGTACGGAAGCGACTAATAAAGGGTTAGGGGCTGTACTATCACAGAAATATGCCAAGAGTAACAAAAGCATTATTTTGTTTGCGTCCAGATCCCTGTCACCAGTTGAAGAGAAGTATTCCATTATTGAAATGGAGAGGCTAGCATGTGCTTGGGCGCTAGAACACTTCTGTGCCTTTGCTTGGATTAGACCGGTTACCATTCAGTGGGATCACAAGCCTTTAGTTAAGTTACTGACCAAGGAGGGGATTGTTACGGCTTCTGCCAGGATTGCAAGGTTGTCAATGAGGATGAAGGATTTCATCTATCGCATAGTGTATGCTCCTGGCAAGGACAATTTGGTGTTTATCCTGGATGTCTTGCCCTTTAGAAAAGTGTGAATATCATCCTAGGAATGACTTTAAGATGGCATTAGTACACAATTCTGGTTCACTGACTACCAAAAAGGAGGATTGGGAGAAGGAAGAAAAGGAGGATGCTATTTTGCAGATGATTTTGAAATGTATGTCTGAGGGCTAGCTCAAGAAAGAGCAACTTATAGAAGGGTGTAGACCACCTTTTTGGTAAGTTAGGTCAGAGCTGTCCATTGACAGAGTTGGTCTTTAAGGGAAGTAAAATTATTCCTCCTTGCTGTTTTCATTAGGTAATTTGAAATCTCTGTGTAAACAAAGGGCTGTGAGGAAGAAATCCCCATTGCCTGGAGGGTTGAGAGGATCCTAAGTTGGAGTATAACCTCCCATGTGAAGACATTGAACCACCACAAAAAATACTCCAGAAGACCAACATGTGGTCAGAGAACTGAGATACCCAACTGCGAGGAAAGAAGTATCTGTGTGAGGATATAGACCTACATTCACCAAGAGGTGAGAAAGGAAGGAATTCCTTTTTATTTAGTTACCCTCACACACCCTAGTGGTGTCATGCTTCATCATCGGGTCACCCCGACGCCTACAAGTCGGGGTGGGCTCGACCACAGTGTTGGGAGCTCTTGTGAAAATGAAGACCAGGGGGATTAAAGATAAAAACCTCAGACAGGCCCCAGTTTCCCTTTATTCTTGGGTCTGTCAGGGTGTTAAAATAATTAAAAATTGGGTCAATGGGAGTATTATGGTCCTATGACCCTATTGCCACTAGGGTCATAGGACCATAATACTCCCATTGACCCGGTGGTCGAGCCCACCCCGACTTGTAGGCGTCGGGGTGACCCGATGATGAAGCATGACACCACTAGGGTGTTTGAGGGTAACTAAATAAAAAGGAATTGCTTCCTTTCTCACCTCTTGGTGAATGTAGGTCTATATCCTCACACAGATACTTCCCTCCTCGCAGTTAGGTATCTCAGTTCTCTGACCACATGTTGGTCTACTGGAGTACAATTTGAAATCTCTGTCATGAAGGACATTTCGAAATTGTGAGGACCAAATTGGTTGTCAAAGATTTATTTTGATGGCCATTAGTAGACAAGGCGGTGGAAAGGTTTGTCAGAACTATTGGAAGTTGCCCTTCTGCTGACAAATCTTTGCGCACTTTAAGACCACCCGTCTGTGTGTCATTCCTAAACAACCATGGGAACGTGTGGTAGTGGATTTGTTGGGTCCTGTTGGGGAGTTGCAGGAGTACGTGATTGTGCTGATGGATCCTTTCTCTAAATGGCCTGTTGTGGATATTGTGGAGAAAGCTGATACTGTAACAGTTTTAGAAAGTTTGGAAAGGACATTTTGTTCAGAAGGGATCCATGCTGTGATGTGGAGCGATAATGGTGTGTGTTAGAATTTGAATCTCTAGTTGACAGAGGTATGCACCCTGTCCAAGTAGGGACCACAATCCTAGTCAGAGTAAGCCACAACACAATCCTAAATTATCATGTACTCACCCTCTGGTAGCTTGGCATAGAGCAGGCATGCTTAACTTTGAAGGCAATGTGTAAAATATGTGTGCAATAACTCATACAACAAAACAGTAAATACACCACAAAACTCCGCAACAGTATAGAAAAATAGAGAATATTTTCTGTGTAAAATGAGACCAAAACTATAAAAATCCGTCAAGTGGAAGTTGAGATATTGAATTTTGTACAAATAAATGCAATAAAGCACTTAGAAGCAGGTAGCACTAAAAAGGTTACTTCAGGTCGTGAGGGACCTGTGCAAATCCACAGTTCAGGCCGACGGCGATGGAGCATGGGCTGGCTACAGGGACCCACTTGGGCCAAAGGAACACAGTACCTTGGATCCTGGGGTGCAGTCTGCGCTGCAAGGCATTGCACCATCCGGCGTCAGTTCTGAGGCGCTGTGTGGCGAGGCTTTGCGTCGTCTGGTGTCGGTTCCGAGAGCCGTCTGATGTGTGGCGAGGCTTTGCGGGGCTTCATGTTGCATCATGTCGGATTTGCCAGAAACTCAGCTGCAGAACCCACTTCTGAGGCCAAGAACTTGGAAGGGGGCACCTCAGGCATGGGTAGGACTCACAGAAGGCAGAGACCAGCAGCACCAGCAGAATTGCCGGTAGTCTTTTGTGTCCCTGAGACTTCAGAAACCGGAGGCAAGCTAACAAGCCCTTGGAGATCATTTGGAGGAAAGACCGAGTCCAGCTCTCCTTCCAGCAGAGTCAGAGAGCAGCAGGGCAACAAGCAGGAAAGCAGTCCTTCCAGAAAAACAGTCCAGTTGAGGCCTTTGAGCAGCACCGCAGTTCTTCTGACAGAGATTCGGTGTAGCTCCAGAAGTGTCTGATTCGGGAGGGTCAGAGACCCAGAAAACCTACCCAAATGTGCTTTTGACGTGGGGGAAACTTCAAAGAGCGGTTTTGAAGTGCACAAGCACCCCTTTCAAGCCAGTCCTGCCTGCCAGGTTATCTATGGGGATCACCAGCCATTCGGTGGGGTCAGGTCATTACACCTTGATGCCCCGGTGGGAGCCCCCTTTCCTCTCGTCTGCCCAGGCCGACCATCTGAATGCAGATTTATTCAGAGGGGTGTTCAGCCACCTCTAGCCTTCCTGGGTTTATGGCAGTCAGGGAAGAATGCATGAATGGGAACTGTCACCCCGTCCAGATGTGTATTGGAGAAAGGCTGGAGGTTAAAGAGCAGAAAAATGCCCACTGTCTGCACTAGTAGTGTTAAATCCACCCTTACTAGCAAAGCACATTTATCACTACTATTCCACTCATACCAAATATGATAAAGCTACTCCCCTGGGATCCGGAATTACCACTTAGAAGCATGTAAGGGAATTTCAAATACTAGTCTATGAGGGGAGTAGGCCTCATTGTAGTGAAAAACGAAATACGCAGATCTCCACCACCAGGGCATGTAAAGCAGACAAGTACATCCCCTTTCCTTTGCTTAAATTGCACTCTGCCCTCTGGGTTGCCAAGGGCCGTCCTTAGGGGAGACTTATAACTAATAAAAGGGGGAGTTCAGGGCTTAGCAAGTAGTTTTACCTGCCAAGTTACAGGGACAGCGAACTACACGCACAGGCCCTGCCTTGGCAGGCCTGAGACATGGTCAGGGGGCTACTTACGTGAGCGACACAATCAGTGCTGCGGGCCCACTAGTAGCATTTAATTTACAGACCATGGGCACCTGCAGTGCATGTTACTAGGGACTTATCAGCAAAATAAATATGCCGATTGGGTACGATCCAATGTTAGCATGTTTTAAGGGAGAGAGCACAATCACTTTAGCACTGATTAGCAGCACTGTGGTGCACTGAGTCCTAGAGCCAGCAAAAATGGGAGGGAGGGAGCAAGGCAAAAAGTTGAGGAAAGCTCACCCTAAGGCTGTCAGGTCTAACAGTGTGCGGTTCGTTTCTAATGCAGGAGGACATATTTTGAGAAGGTTGTGAGGGACAAGAGGACATCTCTTTATAACCCCAGTTGGAATGATACAGTGGAAAGATTTAACTGAGTGATACAGGGGGTTATTCAGAATGCGTTGGTAATCAATGTGATTGGTGGATTGCAGTACAGAAGGCTGTGTGGGCATACAGAGTGACAGTCATTGATTATACAGGTGTGTCCCCGTATGTTGTAATGAGAGGAAGGAGTCCCAGATGTAAATTCACTTTAGCATGGTTGTGTGACAGTGCAGTAGAACAATGGTCACCTGACATTGTTAAAAATTGAGAGACAAGTTAAGAGTAAATCGATCTCTGCATCCCAGTCCGCAGGCACCGCAATGTAGGATGTGTCCTCAAACCTCTTGAAGCGACTTGCCCACAGCAGGGGACACGGGGGGCCCATAACACATCCCACCTTTTAAAAATGTAGTAATAAAAGAAATACATCTTTGCCCATAACCCCTTGTCCAATTGACTAAAAAAAGAAGAAAAATAACTAAGGGAAAAGAAAACAGAAAGAATAGAGAGAAAAATACCCATGTGCATAGCATTTTGGCTGCAAGAGAATCACTTGAGTAACTTTAACCTACAACATGCCAGATAGCTAGATGGCGGACAGACTTTTTGGAGTGGGCAGTGGCGGAAGAATGGTGACTTAGGAAAGTCCACTCTGACGATACCGCAAAACGGGATTTGGATCTCTGGGGTGCCATGTTTGACCGTCTGGGAGAATATGATACACAGATAGTCAACAGTTCTGCCTGAACTCACACATTAGCTGATGATCTGGCTGAATATAGCAGGAAAGGTATAGTTGGTCATAACTTGCTCTATTGGTGTGATAGGCCATATACTTTAGGACCAGGAGATGTTTAAGTACTACCCTGGTGTGAGATATGCATTAACATGTATGTGACAGAGCTGTTCTTGGCATTGATACTGGAAAGTTATGAATTAATACATATACTTAAGCCCCTGAAAGTAATTTGAGATCACTTTTGCAATTAAGTAAAAAATTAAATCCATATTTGGAGTCAATCACTGTAATAAACACATACCTAAATGAATGATTAAAGAAAAATTCTGAGGAAATTCTGAGCTAAATGCTTGTTTTAATTAATATAGTATCTTTTGTAGCACAAACGTATAAAGAAATATGTCTAAGCGGAGACTGCTCCTCTATAGACTGTTAGCTGAATGAATAATGTATTTGTTTAGTTATTGAAAAGCATTCCGAAAACATAAAAACAAGTTACAATACATAAAATTGTTTTTCCAGCTGAGTCCCAAACATCTATTTAAAAATCAACAATTTTCAAAATAAATTAAAATATAAGGAAGCCTCCAGCTCAGTGCAACCTTAGCCTTGCTGCTCTACAGAACATGGTTAGTTACCAAAAGCTTAATTTGAATGGATCAGACCTAGTTAATTGCAATTGTTGTTGTTGCACTACTGTTTTACATTATTCACAGACAATAGTTTGTCAGCAAAAATTGTCAACATAACTTGGTTGTCAGATGAGGGCACCCTCCTTTAAAAAAAAGCATCAGTGACTGTCAACAAGTATCATCGCCCAAAGAGTTAAAAGGGGGCAAAGCCATCAAAGAGCAGAGAAAATATATAGGGATATGTAAGACAGTCTTGCATATCCAGTCCTGCCAAGAAACACTCATCAGACGTTGGACTAACGCAGTTCAGTGTGGTGCTCGCCTCACCGTACTGAAATGCAATGTCACGCATTATGCATAGCGCCTCAGCTGTCACTCAAGACAAGCCATATTAGCGCTGCCAAAATAAAGCAGTGGAGAGGCATCTGGCAGTGTGCCGTGGCCTGCGCGCGCTGCTCCCGCAGGATTGGGGCGCTCTGCTGGCAGGCTGCTTAATGTTACGATGTATCAGAAGCCGAGTTCTCAGAAGGAAACTGATCCCCACCCCGGCGTGGCGCTCAAATTGAGGTCACGTTGAGGTAGTGCCCAATGGCTGCTAGTGAGACATGACAGCCCATTCCACGGTGCTGCGGGGACCGGACATCACGTCCTGCTGCTGGAGATAACTTGTGGGAGGCGCTGGGCTACTTTGCGGCAAATCATCATGCTGCACCGGCAGCGCTGCCTGCTTGCACTGCCGGCCGCTGCGTGGCTCAGCTGTCTCAGTCTGAGTTGCAGTAAATTTGACCCCTGGCCGCGGCAAATTCAATTGCCGAGAGAGGAAGACTGGAGTGACCGGTGTTGCAGCAGCCAGGACTGTCACTCAACATGACAAGCCTGGCCGAGAGGACTCTGACGGGCGGCAAACGGAAATAATTGTCACGGTGGCTTGTGGCCTGAGCTTGTCTCTCAGACCAGAGTCGCTGCAAGTGAAGTTGGTAAGTGAGACAGAGTGGTGGAGTGCAGCCACGCACCAAGGGCATGTGTGTTTAATTATTTAAATTGCAAATAATTTCTTCAGGAAGGCGCAGTGCGCGATCGGCAGCTGCCTACAGTCAGTGGCTGCCAGTCGTGATGTGTTACAGAACTCAGCTATCCTGGATGATATGGGGAGAAACCCTGAAACCGGTCCTAGGATGCTGGTTTCCAGTCCAGGGAGGACCTGGCCTGGCAGTTCGGGCTGGACTGTTCCCATTGGGCACAGGGTCAAGACTGATTTGCATATGGCTGGGTCCAAACTGGAATGGCATGGGGAGCAAAAAAAACGATGGATTTAGGCCCAGATCTCTGTACTGGGGTAAATGTCTGACATTGTTCTGCATTCTGTCTATCAATTGTTCTTTTTGCATCTGTTTACATTTACAGCACGATCTCTTTTGTTCAGAGTATGTTTTGAGAAACTGCCATGTCTTCTGCATAGAAGGCAGAGTGTAGCGCTAATGTCACTGATGCTGACACAGCTATCTGTCACTTTCGCTTTCAGGTTTCTTCCCCATCTTGTGAGCCACTGCCCTTCCTTGTCGAGCCCCAACTAGCTCTGTTCATGGCTTCTCACAATCAAACAAGCACACTCAAGTTCTTCCACATTCTTCATGTTCACTTATGCTTGATTTCTCTAGAACGCATCTTTCGACCAGATTTTTAAAATGCACCTGCCCCATCAAGGATATCCTTCATTTAACGAACAGACCGTCATCATTTTCAATAACGTTTAATTGAAGTTTGTTCGCCCTTAAAGAATTACACGGGTTCCCCAATCAAACTGTCTCTACGTCTACGAGGCCATCAATTTAATCAACTTATTTGACAAACTTGTCACCATCTGAGGTGCTCTACTAGGCTTCAGAATAAAAAATTCTCTATGTCTCCAAACACCCACATTCAAGAAATTTCAAGCATTGCACCCAACTTGCATTGGAGCCATTACTCACAACAGGAGCTCCCTCCTAGTCCCAGCTGACTTAAAACTCAGTTCTTTCATAACTAACTTACTGACCAAGCCACCTACTAAATCTGGCACCTAAAGCAAGCCATTCTCACGTGCTACTGTTTCTATATCTTATTGCAGGTTTTCTGTACCCACACTACCAACTTCCGCTGTTCTAATGTCTAATGTTCATTTTATGTACTATATCATTCTCAATTTCCTGTACATCGAGCTAATGCACAAACGCAATGTACAACCGCTAAATAAATAACGCCCCGTTTCATGAAGTATCTTCCTTATCCTCCTTAACGTCTAGTGCTTACGTTACTGTCTTTAAATCGTTTTTACATGCCTGCTGTTTCCCAAAGTCTCAACGGCTCTGCAAATGTCTTGTTGGCACTTCATATATCCACTGTGTGGACTAGTCAGTTTTTGCTTGCGCCCTGTGTGGCCGACATCTCCCCACAGTGTCTTTGGCTCGCACCTGAATGTCAGGTATCTCCATCTCGTACTAGTAGTAATATCTAGAAGCTGTTGCCTCCTCTAGCCTCTTACCTGTATGTCAGCCAGTAGTTCCTGCTTCCGACGTCGGATGTTTTCCAGCTCCTGCTGTTCTTCTGGGGTCAGGTCACTGGGGACTGTAGGGATGAAAGCATGGGGAAAATTACACCATTGATCAAACTAGGACCACTCATTGCTGTACACAGCGCCCGATTGGGATCACAATTAGGACCGGGCACTGCCAAAAAAGTGGCCTACATTCCCCATCTGGTTAGTCTTACTGGAATCTGGATGGTTATTTTTTGTTATAGTTTTGTATAGCGTGAATTTGATCCAAAGTCATTGGAGACATGAGCACCAGTTACATTACACAAGATCAAATTCATTTTCAGTATGGAGATTAAGTGATGTGCCTAGAATCACAGGATGTTGAGCTGACGCTGGGACTCGTACCCAGTTTCAACGTCTGCAGCTCGAACCATGGCGCTACATTCAATTATATGCAACTATCCCCTCTCCCCCAACAAGGCCTAAAAGACACTGGGGCTGAGGTGACAGCACCTGGCTGCTAAGGAGGCCACTTTTCTTTCCCCCTCCCTAGCCCATTATAGCCTCAGGGCATTTAGCTGACAAGGGAGGTGTCAAAATGCACATTGCTGCTGCTCCTGGGGGAAGGGGGGGTTAGGTGAGAATGGCCAAATATCACCTGCCCCCTGCGAGGCCCCTGCATAGAACACACCCTCCTTGCACCCCCCCCCCACACCCTCATGGTCTAAAAGTGATGGCCCTGCGGGGGATAACTGCTTCTTATTGACACCTCGCTTGCCATCTAAATGCCCTGAGGCTATAATAGGCTGGGGAGGAAGATAAGTGCCCTCATGACTGAGCACGCGAGGCAGTGAGCCGAGGTGAGAATGCCCCAAAGGCTAAAACGACATCTGGACCCCAGCCTCAGTTAACAGCATGTCAGGGGGGTGCTCTGTGATGCTGTTGTCATATTAAAGTGGCTTGGCGGGGATTGGGGAAGTCTCTTTGGCCCGCTTACAGAGGCCCATCGACCAATGCCCGATTGCCCGCCTTCCCAATCCGACCCCAACTATACATGCACGGTATAATATGACCGCCACACAAAGGAGCAGAAGGGTCAAAGCTGTGGAAATTGTGCCAAGTGTGCAGGGCCGACCTGTCCCTTTTTAGGACCAGCTCCAGACAGCTTTAGCTGCATAGCTTTGGTTACCAATTGTTAACATATAGACTGGTATCTGGTTCCTCCATAGAGAAGTATTACTCCCTCACCTGCCTACTATCGGTAGTTTGAATGCACCCTTCTGCCTCCCACCGAAATTCATAAGGGTATAGTTGACATTACAAAGACAAACTCAATCAACGAATGAACGAATGTTTATAAAGCTCAACTGCAACCTGAAAGGAATTCTGGTGAGAGCCTTCTGGAACGAAGGCGTTATGGAAAATCTGGAACATTATACAGGAAAAAGCCAAGTTTTGAGTGGTTCCCTAAACTGAAGCAGATCTTGAAATGCTCTTAACGAAGGTGGAAGACTGTTCCAGAGTTGAACGGACCTGATAATCAACCCACATTTAATTATTTATCTCATACATGCACGCTGTACACAAATCATTATACATATACACACACACAATATATATATATATATATATATATATATATATATATATATATACACACACACAATATATTATCTACTGGCGGTCGCCAGTAGATAGTTATAGTTAGGACCTATTTTCCATAGGAAATCCGCGACATTCTATTTGAAATAACTCTCTTGCCGGTTGACGTATCTTCGCGAAATTTTCAAACTTTGTGGGGCGCTCCGGTCCGCTCCTACCCTGAAAGTCTCAGGGTGATTCGTTAAGCGGTGGCCGAGAAAAAAGGCGGGTCCCAAAACGCGTTTTCCCATTCATTTTTCCATAGGAAACTTTAGACACGGCTACAGCTCGAACTGCTGAAC
>CAWUFW010000291.1:2955000-2967500 GCA_963921515.1 Calotriton arnoldi
GGCAGTCATTCACAGTAGACTGCAGTAGTGAATTTTGTAAAAGTGTGCAGTCACCTTACCCCTTCCAGACTAGTGAATGTGTTTTGGAAAGGTCCAAGGAACTGTGTTGCTTGTCTAGAATCACACTGTGAGTCTATCTGCATTTGGGCAACTATTGTGAGAGAAGCATTTGGGTACTTTATGTCTTAGCAGACAGATAACTGCTTTAAAACTTGTCATGTTGTCAAGTTTTTGTAGTATTAGAAGCCAGTTATTGCTTGTGCATTCGCAGAATGAGACAGTCATTCACAGTAGACTGCAGTAGTGAAGTTTGTAAAATGTGCGCAGTCACCTTACCCTTTCCAGACTAGTGAATGTGTTTTGGAAATGTCCAAGGAACTGTGTTGCTTGTCTAGAATCACACTGTGAGTCTGTATGCAATTGGGCAACCACTGTGAGAGAAGCATTTGGGTACTTTATGTCTTTGCAGACAAATAACTGCTTTAAAACCTGTCATGTTGTCAAGTTTTAGTAGTATTAGAAGCCAGTCATTTCTTGTGCATTCGCAGAATGAGACAGTCATTCACAGTAGAATGCAGTAGTGAATTTTGTAAAATGTGAGCAGTCACCTTACCCTTCCAGACTAGTGAATGTGTTTTGGAAAGGTCCAAGGAACTGTGTTTCTTGTCTAGAATCACACTGTGAGTCTATCTGCATTTGGGCAACCATTGTGAGAGAAGCATTTGGGTACTTTATGTCTTTGCAGACAGATAACCGCTTTAAAACCTGTCATGTTGTCAAATTTTCGTAGTATTAGATGCTCCAGGAATTACGCTGTCACTTCCCATGCACTCCTCTAGTTAGCAATCCAGCACCATGTGCTAATGCAATCAGTGCGTCAAAACTTAAACACTTATAAATTCCCTTATGCACACTCCTTGCAGTACCAAGGCCTTAGCACATATACTGCTACAAATCCCTATCTTCTACGCATGAAGTCCTCTAACCATCTACACACTTGTCTTTCAGTCCTTCAATTATCAGGCAGTATCCATACACTCCAATAAAGACATTGTTACTCCCCATGCACTCCTCCAGTCAGCTATCCAGCACATATAATAATCCAAACACTGTGCCATAACCAAACACTTATAAATTCAGTCAGGCACTGACCTTAAAGTACTCTATTCATTCAGTCAGTACCCAATTACTCATGCAGTGTCCCAGGCTTTAGTACATAGACTGCTTCAAACACCTATCAAGTATGCATGTAGTCCTGTAACTACCTACACACTTGTTTTTCACTTCTTCAATTCTCAGGCACTATCCATACACTTCAATAAACACCTTGTTACTCCGCATGCACTCTTCCACTCAGCCATCCAGCACATATAGTAATCTAAACACTGTGCCATAACCAAACACTTATGAATTCAGCCAGGCACTCACCTTGAAGTACTCTAATCATTCAGTCAGTGTTCAATTACTCATGCAGTGACCCAGGCCTTAGCACATAGACTGCTTCAAACACCTATCCAGTACGCATGTAGTCCTGTATCTACCTGCACACTTGTTTTTCACACCTTCAATTCCCCAGTCAGTATCTATACACTCTAGCAGTCTCCTCTAGTGACCCATTCAGCTCCATGTACTAATCCATTCAATGCGCCAAAACCCAATCACTTAAAAATTCACCTAGGCACTATCCTTACAGTACTGTTTACATTCAGTTACTTTCCAAATACTCATTCAGTGATTTAGAGCCTTAACACATATTGTGTTTCAAACTTCTATCCACTATACATGTCATCCTCTAACCATCTACGCACTTGTGTTTAAGGCTTTTAATTCCCCAGTCAGTCTCCTTACACTTTAAGAAACACCCTGTCATTCCCCTTGCAATCCTGTATTGACCCATTCAGCACCATGTACTAATGCATTCACTCTGCCAAAACCCAACCGCTTATAAATTCACCCGTGCATTCTCAATGCAGTACTCTAATAATTTAATCAGTACACAAGTACTCATGCAGTGATTCTGGCTTCTGCAGATGGACTGCTACAAATCTTTATCGAATATGCATGCACTCCTTTAATCACTTACACACTTATCTTACACACCTTCATTTCCCCAAGCAGTATCCATACACTAAAGTAAACATCCTGTAACTCTCCTTGCAGTGTTGTAGTGACCCATTCAAAAATATGTACTAATCCATTCACTGTGCAAAAACTGAATCACTTTTAAATTCACCAAGGCACTCTCCGTGTACTACTCTAATCATTGTTTTGCAACCCAACTACTTATACAGTGAGCTATGTTTTAACACGTGCAATGTGTTTCTATAGTAATTGAAGGGTATAATTTGTAAATTTATTAAAATTAATTTATTTATAATTATTTCTTACAGATATTGTTTATCATCATTAAAACAAACTTATCATGCCTTTAAAATCAAGAAAGAGAAAACGACAGCAAAAAGAAAATTATTTGAACAAATCTGCAGAAGAAGTATTGGATGACCAACATCATGTGGCTAAAAAGAAAAAGTCTTTCGGTAAGACAACAAAAGAATTCCTTAAAAAAATTTCAAAGCCTAGAAATAGTGTACAAATTGTACAAAGTAAAAACAATGCTTCAACTAGAAAAAAGAGTATGAGTAAAAAGAAAGGAGTAAATGGAAAATTACATTCAAACGATACAATGAATGGTAAAAGAAGGCAAAATCAGTATAAAGAAATCAGGAAAAAGATTTTTTATAATAGAGTTGTTTTTAACTTGCTTAAAGATGTTAAAAAATATAAAAGAAGAGCACTATTTTATAAAAAGAAAAAGTATATTGAATCCATTGTTCAAAAAGCTTTGGAATTAAAAAGGAAATTATTTATTTTAGTTTTGAATAGAATTCGATCAATACATAAACCAATTCATTTTTTGAAGGCCAAAAGTAAGAAGAAAAAAGTAATTAACAGAACTAATTTTTGTGAATTTTTTTGGGTGAATGGAAACATAGTTCAAGTTCAGAGCCGTTCTTTAATGAAGAGAGTTATTTTCAGACCAATAATTTATTGCATGCAGTTGATACCAGTGGTCGTGCTTATGAGGTTAGAAATGGTTGTGCAATTGAGAAAGAGAAGGTGGTTCCCAGAAATGTAGAAGAAGTGATAGCTGATGAAGCTCTAGGGAGACGTCCTAAAGCCCCAGTGTATACTTGGGATTGCAGTAGTATTTGTAGTGTACGACAGGAATCTATTGATATTTTACGAAATTTCTTACGAGAGTATACTAAAAAAAGTGTTAAGCAAAAGATTAAGATGTTACAAGGACTAGACCCTTGCAGAGTGAGAAAAATACTGGTTTGCAAGGTCATTCTCTGGCTTGTGTTTCTAGAAAAGTATGTCAAAGTGTTTTTCATCATTTTAGGATGTTAGCAGTACATCATTCTGAAATGCGGAAGATAGTTAGAAGATTGTATTATGCAAAAAGTCCAGCACTTAAATTAAATGAGTTGAACAGTGCTCTTTTGTGTGGGTCAGTATCTGATGTGAAGAAGGTTTGTGATGAAATTGAGTTTTGTTACTTTGGTCCGGAAGAAGAGAGTGCAGAAACTGACACATTGATAGAAGAAAATGTTGAAGAGAATGTGCAACATACTACTCCAAAAAATTTGAAGAACAAATTACAAAGTTTATGGTGATTTCAGGTGAAAGGCCAAATTATTCTTGTATTTGTTGCCGCGAACTCACTATAGAAATCAGACTAGGAGTGTTGATCTGTATTTTAAAAGTGAAAAACAAAATAATGATGAGTGGAAGAATTTTGCAACTTATTTGTGGGTAGAGAATTGTTTTGATTTGGGTACTGATCAACGTATTTGTAAATATTGTTATAACAAATTGGATGAAAATAAAATGCCTGCTAGAGCTGTTCATAATGATCTAGAGTTGATAACTATTCCTCCGGAACTAATAGATTTAAACACGTATGAGTCTATACTCATTCAATGTGTACACCCATTTCAGGCTATTGTTCGTATGGAGCCAAAAACAGGTAAATTGCCTCCGACTGATTTACAGAGAGGATTAAAAGGAAGAGTTGTATATTTACCACTGGATTTAAAGAAAAATATTGACACTATTGGTGTAGAGAATGTAGAAAGTGAACCATTAGTTATTCTAGTTAATGGTGTTCCTACTAAGAGTAAGAAAATCTGGCAAGAATTAGTGGATGTTAGAAAAGTGCAAAAGGCAACATTATATCTAATAAAAAACAATGAGTACTATAAAAATGTGTATGTGGAAGAAGAAGAAATACTTTTAGATGATGATACTGAAACATCAAGTGGTCAAATTGAAAAAGTGGACATGTCAAAAAATGAAGAAATCTATGAACATTATAGTGTACATCCACTTCATTCGAAAGAAGTGATGGGAAATACTATTGAGTTATTCCAAATGAAGGAAGCAAAGGGTACTCCCATCAGTGTATGGGAGAAAAGTTTGAAGCTCGTTGTTTTCCGCAGCTTTTTCCAACTGGAAAAGGTGGACGATATGATGAACGACCTGTGCAGATTCCTGCATCTGAATATCGGACAACAAGATTGTATGCAAAAGATCCAAGGTTTCGACAATGTATCCCATATATATTTCATCTTTTGTTTGAGAGTGACTTATCTGGACTTTCATATGCAGTCAACCACATTTTGAAAACAGGAGTACATTTTCAAAATGTTTCTGCAAAGCAATTTATGGATAAAGTACATCAGAGAGACGATCATCTAGAATCTCAGTTGATTAATTTGATGGCATGTCAGCGTGGTACTAATGAGTATTGGTACCGTCGTCATGGAGAACTTAAATGCATGCTAAGGAACTTAGGAACTCCTACATGGTTTCTTACCCTAAGCTGTGCTGAATACGCTTGGGATGATTTACTTGAATTTCTTCGTGAGGCAAATTCAAATGTAAAAAATATTGAATACAAGACACCTGGAGAATTGTGCTCTTTGGATCCTGTTAATGTGTGCAGGTATTTTAATCATAGATTTGAAGCTATGATGTCTTTTATCTGCAATAAAAAATCCTCCTCTTGGAGAAGTTCTGGATTTTTTTGGGAGAAAGGAGTATCAAGCTAGAGGTGCTCCTCATATACATATGCTGATATGGATCAAAGATGCTCCTAAATTCGGAACTGATTCTGATGATACTGTTTTGTCTTTTATTGAAGAATATGCCACATGTGCTATACCCAAAAGAACAGAAGAAAAAACTTAAAACAACAAGTTTTACGATTCCAAAGCCATCGATGCGGAAAATACTGTCGACGAAAGTACAAGTGTAAGGAAAAGTTTTATACCAAATGTCGTTTTGGATTTCCACGTCCTGTAATATCCAAAGGAAGAGTAAACAGTTTTATGTCAGCTATGAGACATACCATCACTAGAAAGTCTCCAAAAAATACATACAATTTGAGAAGAAGTGAAGATTCAAAATATATAAATGATTATAATCCTGTTATTCTCTCAATGTGGAATGCTAATATGGATATTCAGTATGTTGCAGATAATTCCATTGCTGTTGCCCGGTATGTGACATCTTATATAACAAAATCTGAAAAGACAGAATTGAAAGAAATGTGGGAAGAGATTTCTCACGAGAAGAGTCTAAGTAAGAAATTATACAGTTTCAGTTTGAAGATGTTATCCCATCGAGAAATTGGAGCGTATGAATGCTCAGATCGGTTATCATCTGCAAGTTTATACTCAAAATCTAGAAGAATCATTTGGGTGAGTCTAGGTCTTGCTGCAACGCGAAATCGAGTACTTAAATCTGTTCAAGAAATTGAATATTTAGCAGAAAAAGAGCCGGAAAGTACAGATATTGTGAAAACAAATATGTTGGACACATATTATCCAAATAGAAGTCATCATCTTGAGAACATATGTCTTTATGAAGTGCTGCAAAACTACACTTTTAAACGGAATACTACAGAAAACATCACTGAGGGAAAATATGCAGTAATTGGTTCCGAAGGATGTTTGGTGAAACAAAGGAAAGGAAATTTGATTAATCACAGAAAACTAAGTTGTGACAGTACTGATAAAAGAGAATTTTACTATTTTGCACTTTTGCAACTGTTCAAACCGTGGCGTTCAGAATTGGAATTACTTGGAGAATTTCAGAGTTATGAAGATTCCTTCAATGCTTGTAAAGATACCATACAATGCACTGTTTTTGCACATTATGTAAAGATGTTGAACGATGAAATTGACCAAGAAGCTACTATTGCAGCAGAGATTGCTAGAGACAGTTCTCAAGACAGTCAAACTTCTGCTGCGAACAGTGAAGATCCACTAGGACAACCAATTGTTGAAAATGAAGCAGCAATTGCTATGAAGGAAGTTGAAACAGCAATGCTTCAAGGTCGAGAAGATATTATGGACTTAACAAACTTGGAAGAACAACTAAATGTTGAACAACAAGAAATATATCAGCAAGTGAAGCAACAGATTGACCATGGATTACTTCATGAAAACAAAGAATGCTCATGCACATCTTTTGAACCTATCCGGATGTATGTAAGTGGACAAGCTGGAACAGGAAAAAGTTTCTTAATAAAAGTAATGACCAGTTATCTACACAAAATAACTGAGTCACATTTGTCTTGTGTTGTAACTGCTCCTACTGGGTTGGCAGCACACAACATTAAAGGAATTACATTACATCGTTTACTAATGCTACCTGTGGAGCATGAAAACAAATTGGAATATCATAAGCTATCTGGAGAAGCTTGTTATGAAGTTTCTAGAGTGCTGAAGAAAATGAAAGTTCTGATTATTGATGAGGTAAGCATGGTCTCAAACTTAATGCTTGCTTTTGTGCATTTAAGAATGCAGCAAATTCTTAAAACAGAGTACGATGTGTTATTTGGAGGAAAACATGTTATAGTTTTTGGAGATCTACTGCAACTTACTCCTGTAAAAGGACAACCAGTATTTAAAATGCTTGTGCATGAAGACACCAGAAAGTCTATGGGTAGTGTTGGAAATGTTAACATTTGGTCATATTTTGAATACAAAGAACTCATTACGAATATGCGACAGGCAAATGATGTTGATTATGGAACTATTCTTCAAGATGTAAGAATTGGAGTACTGACAGAACATGGGAAACAGGCTTTACAGAGTCGGTTACTTTTGAATTTGTTTCCAAATGAAAATATAGTTCAGGAGAAAATATATAAGAAAATTGCAGAAACCAAATCAGTAATCTGTTTAATGCCAACACTGCGACAGTGTTCTATATTCAACATAGAAGTTTTGAAGCTTGAAAATGAAGAAATAATAAAAATGGAGGCCATTGATAAAATAGAGCATGAAGGAATCACTATTATTTTGACCGAAAAATTGCAAACAAAATTGCATTCTTTAGAAAATTCAATATCTAAAACTGCTGGTTTAGAAAAGAATCTATATGTATGTATAAACTGTCGGGTAATTTTAAGGCGTAATTTGGATGTAGAAAAAGGTTTAGTTAATGGAGCAATGGGTAAACTTGTGGATTTTGTAAATTATCAAAAAAGAGATGGAATTGAATTTTTAAAAATCAAATTTGATGAAATTGAAGAAGTAAAACAAATTGGTCGTTGTTCAGTTCGTTTTTTGCTTGTAAAAGATTTATATGTCCGTAGAAAACAATTTCCACTTTCTTTGGCATATGCAGTGACTATTCATAAATCTCAAGGATTAAGTGTAGATAGTGCTTTGGTGAACATTGGAAGTACCGTGTTTAAAGAGGGTATGGCATATGTTGCTTTGTCCAGAGTGAGAACTTTATCTGGTTTGTTTTTAATTGATTTTGATGACTCAAAGATTATTGCAGATACAAACTGTGTAAAAGAGTATAATAGATTAAGAAGAGCGTATGCTCCCAATTTAGGTCAGTTTCCTGTATTTGAAAAGCGTGTGGTAGGTAGAAAAAGAACACATGACAATATTTGTAGTAAAGTAATAGCAAAGAAAAAAAATGAAGAAAATGTTGTAATTGCAAGCAAGAAGACAAAGGACGCTAATGAAGACATTGTTGGTTATCAGTTTGAAAATAGTTCAGGTATCAACTGCTATGCTAACGTAGTAGTTAATGTTGTTTTTTTCTTGAAAGTTTGCAACAACAAATTATGGAGAATCGGGAAAAATATTTTGCTCCATGTTGTATTCTGTTTATGAAAAATTGAGGACTGATAAAAGTAAAATGCAAAGCGTTTCTGAAATTCGCCAAGTTTTGGATATATGTTGTGGATCAACACAATTTAGACAAAATATACAACAAGATGCTCAGGAATTTTTAATGTATATGCTTACTGTATTGGAAAATGAAGGGATAGACATTGAAAATCTTTTCGGCCTTTGTTATAAATGGGAACATGTATGTGAAAATTGTATGTTTACATGTACCACTGATATAGACACAGAAAGATTTATATATTTGACATTACCAGAGTGTAAATCAGTATCTTTTAATAAACTAGTTAAAGCAGCAAATCAAAACATGAAGTGTACCCAATGCAAATCTGAAATGTTATCAACATTATTTATAGAAAAATATGGACAATATATAATTTTAATGATGCAACGTTGTACAGCTGATGGAAGAAAATTGGACACTTTCATAAAAAAATTTGTAGCAACTCAACTATCAATATCAGGAAGGACTTTTGTTGCAGTAGCAATTATTTTCCATCTTGGTGCTTCCACTACATCTGGACATTACACTGTGTATCTAAAATGTAATAAAGGCTGGACATATTGTAATGATGCTCAGTTGGTTTTTAAACAACGTTTGCCAAGTGAATTACCAAATTCTTACCTAATATTTTTAAAACCAAAGTTTTAGGAAGATAATTTGGCCTCTGAGGAATTTATTAATATGTATTAATACGATTACTATTGGACAATTTTAATGTAAAGGACTTCAACAATACCATTTGGCCAAGAGGAAAGGTGTATGTTTCAATTGTGGACTTTTTCTTCTACATTCTCTCTGCATATATTTTTAACCAACAACATTTACAGTGTATATAAATTTACGTTTGAAAATTTTCATAGGAGTTAAGATTTTTATATATATGTGATTTGCATTATATGCTATGTTATTTTTGGATGTAGTCTTGGGTTTTTTAAAACAATATTATTTATTGTTTTTTTTTGCCCTCTGTTATGTGATGAGTATGATTGAAAACACTGTTTCTAGTGAATTTCAATTTATTCTGATGACAGTAAAAAGACAAACAAAATAATTTGTAAAATGATAAAATTATGCTGTATTGTAAAAAATATAATATTATATATTATAACTATTTTTTCTTCTCTTTCACAGATCGTAATTCTAAAATAACATTTTTAGAAATTTATTTTATAAAAAACAATTGAAAAATAATGTGTACCATTTTTTATTTGTATTACTGTGAAGGTAAGTTTAACTAAGTATTAAAATGCACAATAGCCTGTGTTTGCACAGAGGTGAAGAAAGGACAGATGGATGTGGTAGATATGTGTAGAAAGATGCTCTGTGCGTGTTTTAAGTTGCACAATAAAGTTAACATGAATACTGAGTGTCACTGGGAGCCAAGAAACCCACCAGATATGTGCAGTAACTGCCAAAGAGTTGTATTTTAGAGACATATAAAATTTGATATAGTTTTAGAACACATATCTGCAAAATGGGTATATGGGGGCAGATTTACAAGCCTCTTGCGCCACTTTTGCGTCACTTTTCCAATGTTAAAAGTGATGCAAAAGTGGTGCAAGGGGCTTGTAAATCTGCCCCATGGTGTTCAATAGAGAGACGTAGTGGCTACTAGTGTTTTGGAAGCTTCAGGATTTGATGAAGGAAGGCACAACTTGGAGAATTGGTTTTATTTCTCTTCATTTAATCACTTTCAATATATGCTAGAATGCACAGCATACATAGAAGAAGAGAAATGCCTTCATTTATTAATTTTTGTGCAGGAATTGGTGTCTTCCTGTACAAAAAAACTCTACACGACACAGCTATCCTTGCACCGTGGTGCAAGGGTGCCTGTGTCATCACATGCCTGCAGTTTAAGCCACAGTGCAGAAGGAAGCAGAAACTTGCAACATATTTATGTACATATGTTGCATGCCTGTGCTTCGGAAGTACTGCAGTACATTGCAGCTAAAGAGCTTACAGTGTTATGCTGCAGCATTTCCTTATAGTTCTGCACTTATACATTCACCATACACCACAAATGCATTCTTTCAGTCAATTATGCACTACAGATACATTCTTCTAAACTTTCACACACTAGGATAAAAATGTAGCTCTTTTTTAACCAGAGTAGGTAGTTCTGAAAAGAACTTTTTTTTTTGTTTTGTTGTTTTATATATATATTTTTTTTTTTTGAACAATTTTTTATTTTTTTAATTATTTTTTAGCACGAACAAAAAGTCAACGGGACCAACAAAAACCATGAAAAAAAGCCAACAAGATGAAAAAAACTGTCATTTTAGAAAAGAAAACCAAAAAAAATCAGCATCGGTGGTTTCTTTGTGCTGTGCATATTAAATCAATAGACTGCTCCCCATAGCATAAAAGTTTGTTGCATTTAATGCAAACAATTTTCAATTGGCCAAATTCAGGACGGATATCAGGATGGCCAGGTGAAGAGGCTGCCGTAGATGTACTGGCCACTGCTGCAGGTGGAATAACACGCAGTCTTCTGCACTCCTCCCTTGCCAGGTTCACTGGATGCAGTGTCTTCAGATGCTTTAGCATACTTCCAGTTCCACAAGAATATTTTTTGGTGGGGTCTCCTCTTGATAGTACTCGGCTGCATATTTTGCAGGTCACCTTCACTGCATTTACTTTTTTTCCCCTGGAGGTATGGTGAAAAATTTCCACACCACAGAGGTGTATTTTTCTGGTCGTGGTGGCTCTACAACAAAATCATCATCTGATGAATGATCAGAGTTGGAGGCAGGTTGCTGTCCAGAAGCCATAGTAAATTAAGCAGTTGAAGTGTCCAAAACAAAAGTATTGTAGTCTTCTAACTGGAGATGTTGTCCCAAGGAAGGTCTAAGAAAAGTGATTAAAATGGGTGGGGTCCTTCAATACTTAGAATAGGAAGTGTTATGAACCAATCAAATCTCTTTTTTTATGGTCACATGGGATCCGCGTACAGTACACGCACGCAGCACGCATCCAGCGCGACTTCGCGAAAACGCATTTCAAAGTAATGTTTATTAAAAAACACCAAAATACTATTTATATAATTATGTGAGATAATCTCTTGTGTTAATATTCAGGTTAAATATATATATATATGTTTATAGAAAATAAAACATTTCGCGGGATTCGCGTACCTACCGCGTAGAAGATATATATGACGTCACGCGGAAACGTGCAAGCGTCGCGTAGCGTAAAGTATTATGTGCGTATGCGTTTGAAATCGCGTACGGATCGCGTTACAAATGCGCAGTAAAATGCGTACCCAACACACACCGTACGCGGATCCACTCAAGAATCCTAAAATGGAGGTTACGTTCCGCGTCGTAGTCGAGGAAGGTGCGCTTTGGGTACGCGTCTTCAATTTTTTTATTTTTTTAAAAAAAAGTAAATATAATATTTAAAAAAATATAAAGAATAAAAAAATGAAAAAGAATATCAACATTTTTTAAAACATTTTTTTTCAAATTATAGAAAAATTATTAATTTTTTTTTAAAATAAAAAATTTGAAATTAAATTGTTTTAAAAAATGTAGTAAAGAAATATAAAAAAATATAAATTCAATAATTAATACATTAAACAATTGTCATTCAAAAAACCTTTCAAATTCACTGAAAAAACCATAGGTTTCAGACACGTTATAGTTACAAATTAGCATTTAAAAACCTTTGAAATTCACTGAAAAAACCATAGGTTTCAGACACGTTATAGTTACAAATTAGCATTTAAAAAACCTTTGAAATTCACTGAAAAAACCATAGGTTTCAGGGACGTTATAGTTACAAATTAGCATTTAAAAACCTTTGAAATTCACTGAAAAACCATAGGTTTAAGGGACGTTATAGTTACAAATTAGCATTTAAAAAACCTTTGAAATTCACTGAAAAAACCATAGGTTTCAGGGACGTTATAGTTACAAATTAGCATTTAAAAAACCTTTGAAATTCACTGAAAAAACCATAGGTTTTAGGGACAGTTATAGTTAGTTGGACATTGCACTCGTACAAAACCCGTGAAATTCCCCGTTATAGTTAGTCCAGCTAACTATAACTCACGCCCCGCAATGCACTGCTGATGACGTCACATATTACATCACTCATGACATGGTCAGTGACATCACTGATGACATCACTGATGACATCTCAAATGACATCACTGATGACATCATCCACGTGATAATCTGATGCACCTCCTCACACCCCAATATAAACTTTGATACACCCACTCTAAATTACAGACTGCCATTCGCAAAACCATAGACACTCCAACACCAAAA